>JAVJIX010000012.1:807500-955000 GCA_036785185.1 Paratrypauchen microcephalus | reverse complement strand
GTAGAACATTTTACAGCTGTCTTTGACTGACATCTTCTACACTTCAGCCTGCCATTTGTGCGGTCACCACTGCTGCCCATCCGTTCTTTGTTGCTCCGGTCGTGGTAGGGCTCCTTATCTGCAGTTGGGCTTTATTGGTACACAGTGATGACACTAGTAAGAAAAACACAAAAATATAACAGGAAATAAGCTCAAAATATGCTTTCTAAAATTTTATTTTCAAAGATCAAAGCCAGCTTTATTGTCAATTCTCCCATATGTGTTCAACATACAGTGAATCGAAATTTTGTTTCTCTCTGGCCAAGTAGTGCAAAAACACAGTGTACAAAATACAATAAAGACAAAATAAAAACTATCTAAGACAAAAATCTAAATCTAAAAACTAAAATCTATTCTTATTTATTTTCTTATTTATTTTATCTAAACACCCAATAAATAATAGTAGGTCTATTTTACAAAAAGTGATCTAAATGCACAAAAAAAAATCTAATGTTTATTGTTTTATTTTTATTCAAATACTACATCAAATACATAATAAAATGATACTTACACACCCAGAAGTACATCCTTCATAAACAACGCCTCCTCCACACAGCCCATATGTTTCCTGATTCTCTAACTCCGACTCCTCCAGAGCTGAAATCGACTTGTGCAGTCTCCAAACTTAAATATTTTCTCTTTCCAGTCCTTTTAGCCATATTTTCAATCAAGGAAACTCAAATCAACAGCAAAGGCGCAAGACGCATGGCTGCGCGTAAATTACGCACAGTTTACGCACGGACCGCAATTTCGCGTTACGCAGCTGTTTCACGTGGAGCTTGTTGTGAAAGGCCTAACAAACTATATGTCTCCCTGTTCAGCGCCTCATTGGCTGTTCGCCTGAACTGTCAATCATCCTGTGTAACCTAACTTGTTGACTCAGCAAGGGCGGAACTCTTAGGTGATATTTACCGGAGCGTCACACATGATTGGACCTTTATAGCTCTAGACCAGCCCCCGCCGCTTCTTTATGGATAATCTAAGTGTCAATCTATAGCTTACCCTTATGTTTAGCTGCTGCTAGTGCGGTTTGAGTGAGGAAAGTTATATTTGGCTTGATTTAGGCTAAAGAAGTGGGAAAAAAACACTGGCGCTTATGTAAGTTGGGAAGACTTTCGCTGTCGTATTGGATCTAACACGTGCTTTGGACTAAATTGTTTTACTGGATTTTATTCGCTGGATCCTTATGGACAAATTGATGCCAAGCTTATCGTGAAATACAGATGTCTGACCTGTCCAGAGCCTTCAAAGGTAAGCTAAGTAAAAAACCTTGTTTTGTGCTTTTCCGTATAAAAGCCCCATGTGCTCGGGGAGTGATTGTTGTGCCGGGAAATGAATTGCATAGTCAAAAAGAGGAGACTGTAAGGTTTCATTTGATGTGTAGAGTGTCATGATGCACGTTCGGGAATGTTTGCTCTTATATGGAAAGAAAAAAAAAAACGTGAAAGGGACCGTGCACGGGCCGGTCACAGCGTAAGAAGTTAAAATACAAAATATACAAAACACAAATATAAAAATATAAAAAGGTGGAGACAGTGATTAAGATCAAGACAACATAAAATCACAGCAGCCCAGAAACACTAACCAAAAGCTTGCACAAAAAAGAAGGTCTTAAGTTGGCTTTTAAAAGCGTCAACAGACTCAACTGAACGCAGAGAGAGTGGAAGATCGTTCCAGAGCCGAGGAGCAACAGCCTGGAAGGATTGATCTCCTCTGGTCCGAAAACGCGTGCGTGGAACCATCAGTAGATTCTGATCCACAGACCTCAGAGCCCTCACAGGGGAGTAAGGCTGGATCATATCCCTGATGTATGAGGGAGCCTGGCCATGCAAAGCTCTAAAAGTTAAAACCAAAATTTTAAAATGTATCCTATAGGACAGGGGTCTTCAACGTTTTTCAGGCCAGGGACCCCCAAACAGATGGCGAACTGGGCCAGGGACCCCCTACTATATATACGGCATAGCATGATGCGTTTGCCTTTATTTCTCCATTCGCCATGTACGCATTAATGTGCATTTTAAGACATCAAAGAGGGTGGAGGGACAAGGGAGAAATTGATTGGGAAAAAATGAAAAAATATATTGTTTTTTAAAATATTAAAATATAAAATTATATTATTTTAAAGTGAAATCAAAAGATTTCGCGACCCCCCTGCAGTACCTCCGCGACCCCCCTGTTGAAGACCTCTGCTATAGGACACTGGCAGCCAATGAAGCTCCTTTAAAATAGGGGAAATGTGAATCCTCCTATTTACACGAGTCAGAATTCTCGCTGCAGAGTTTTGGACTAATTGCAGTCGAGACAGCTCCTTCTTGTTCAGACAAGAAAACAAACTATTGCAATAGTCCAAACGTGATGACACAAAGGCATGAATGATCAGCTCCAAATCATTTTGTGACACCATTTTCCTGAGTTTTGAAATTTTCCTCAGTTGGAAGAAGCAGTTCCTTGTCAGCTGATTGCAGTGCTGCACTAATGACATATCTTTGTCAAAGATAACTCCCAGGTTTCTGAGGCTCGTTTTAGCAGACTGGCCTAAGTCACCCAAGTGCTGTTTAATCCCTGGAATTGAGACATCAGGGGCAATAATCAGCGTTTCTGTTTTGTCTGTATTTAGCTGAAGAGAGTTATCGGTTAGCCATTGTTTAACCTCCACCAAACAATGAAGAAAGGAATCAAGCTTCTGGATCTCAGACGGCTTAAAGGAGCAGTAAATCTGAATATCATCCGCAAATAGGTGGTAGGAGACATCACTGAATCTTTGGAAGATTTTTCCTAAAGGAGTCACCTATAACAAAAACGGAACAGGACCCAGGACGGGGCCTTGTGGGACTCCACACCATAAGTCTGCAGTCTCAGACCTTATGTGATTAACTGAAACACTAAAGCTACGGCCAGACAAATATGAGGAAAACCATTGAAGAACTGACCCCGACAGACCTATATGATCCCTCAATCTTCTCAGCAGAACCTGGTGGTCAACAGTATCAAAGGCTGAGGACAAGTCCAAGAGAACCAGAACAGTGCAATATCCAGAATCAGCGGACATCATAATGCCGCTGGACACTTTCAGTAAAGCTGTTTCCATGGAGTGTTGTTTACGGAAACCAGACTGAAATGTCTCATGGATGTTATTTTGGTCCAGAAAAAATGTCAACTGTTCACAAACCACTTTCTCAAGAATCTAGGATAGAAATGGGAGCTTGGAGATTGGTCTAAAATTATTTGGAACTGTCGGGTCCAAACCTGCTCTTTTAAGTAATGGCTGCACTATGGCATGTTTAAAAGCATTGGGAAACACACCAGAGGTCAAAGAGAGGTTAACCATGTTGGTCACCCAGGGGCCAAATACCTCAAACACTTTAAGGAAGAGTCTACAAGGAAGGACATCTGATGAACAAGAGGAGGGTTTCATCTTGGTCACCAGTGCCGAGATTTCAGCAAGAGTCACAGGCCTAAAAGAGAACCACATGCTTGAGACTCGTTCAATAGCTGTGAGGGTACCACATGGAGGAGGCGGGATTTTATCCTTGATTGTCTTAATTTTATAATTGAAGAAAGTCAAAAAAGCATTGCTGTCAGCTTCCGAAAAAATAGGGGTAACTGAAACAGCAGGGCCCACAAGAGAATTAATTGTGTCAAACAACACTTTGGGATTTTTCTTGTTAACTGTCACCAGTTGACCAATATAGTCAGATCTGGCCTTCTCCACCATTGTATTGTATGACAACACAAGATCCTTAAGATACAGCCTGTGCACTTCAAGATTTGTGGATTTCCACAGCCGTTCGGTCTTTCGACACTGTCTCTTAAGACTTAGGATATTTTCATTAATCCAAGGACATGCTTTTTTCTGCGTAAAAAGATTGGATCTAACAGGAGCCACCTGATCCAGGATATTTTTGCAGTGATCATTAAAACTGCAAATCAAATCATCCACATTAAAACAATCCTCAAACAAAAGAGGGTCAAACAGAAAATCTACAGAAAATCTGTCTGCAGTACTAGCAGTGATGACACGCCTCTGAGACCTTACTTCTGAAGGCTCAGGACTAAAGCGCAGATCACACAACACAAGACTATGATCACTCATGTGGACATCGTTTACAAAAACATTAAAAATGTCTAGGCCAAGCGTAAAAAACAAGTCTAATATGTGGCCTTTTTGGTGAGTGGGCACAGTCACATGTTGTTTAAAGCCAAAAGCTTCAGTCAGTGTTAAAAGTTCCATAGCTGGGCATGATGAAGTGTCATCAACATGAATATTAAAATCTCCAAGAATTAAAACAGATTCCAACTTTATTATAGAGGATAAAAAGTCACTAAAATCCTTCAAAAAGGGAGCAGCTGGGCCAAGAGGACAATAGACCAACACACAATAAAAAGGATAAATAAAAATTAAAATTAAATAACAGAATGTTATTTAGTCTACATATTATGATGAAACCAGTGAATCCAGGCTATTTTTAGGACATTCTCAACATTTATTTTGAACTAAGGCATCAACAATATTTCTCTCCCTTAATCTGTGAAGAGTTACAGTACAAAATATAAATTTTACAGGGCCCCTGGACACAGTATAAAACATTACAGGGTCTCAAACCAGAACAATCAAGAAATTATAAAAGCATGTAAGTTCCATGCTTTTATAATTTCAAAAATATATGGTTCTAGGTCCAGCTCTACTGTGAGTTGTATGGCAACATCCAGAGAGGAAAGGGTTACATCAGGGGTCGGCAACTTTTACCACTCAAAGAGCCATTTGGACCCGTTTCACACAGTAAAGAAAACACTGGGAGCCACAAAACCCTTTTGAAATTTAAAATGAAATAACACTGCATATAACGTTTTTTTTTTGTTACCTTTGTGCCATAGAATTACATTTTGAAAATGAACAAACTAAAATAAAATATATTTTAATTAAATACAGTGGTCCCTCGCTGTTTCGCTGATTTTTATTTTTATTTTTATAGTGTATCAATACGCATTGTGTTCTGCATCCTGATTGGCTAAAGGACTGTAGACCTTTGTCTTTGTCAGTCATTCTCCTCCGTGTCTCCTGTACAGAATGCGGTCAGTTTGCCAAATTTATTTAAATGTTCGATCACAAGCCAGAAGGGCCGCGGCCATACGTCTCATGCCCGCGCGCACACTTCTCTGGGTGGTCAATGCACATCGGGAAGTAGCGGCAATGTTTCCGCAAAACGAACTGGTGGAACCTGGAGTCCAGGCGGTGGAACCAGTCCTGAGAGCGCATGGAAGCGTTCTCACTACAACAAAACCCGCAACAGCGCAGCGGCGCCAGGCGCCTCAGAGGAACTGTGACATACACACATATTTATACACGCAATATAAAGCTAACTACTTCATGGATTTAGCCTATCGCAGGTTATTTTTACAATGTAACCCCCACGATAAATGATGAACCAATGTACTGAGCCGCATCAGAGGGATCAAAGAGCCGCATGCGGCTCTGGAGCCGCCGGTTGCCGACCCCTGGGTTACATGATGTAACGCTATGGTCTTTCTTGCCAGTGGGTTCGCATCTCGTGTTCACATTCCAGAGTAGCGCCCTCTAGCGATTGGTTACAATTAATGCATTTTGTTCAGCCAACGTCTTGATCGACAAGTAATTGTAAGTCGATTAATGAGAACATTTGAAGATTTTTTTTGTGGCCATTTGAAAGTAGCAGATTGGGAAATCGATGAGCTGAGAAAAAACGCATTTGCATGACATTAAGCTAAGCTAAGCTCCCCCATCACTGACATTACTGTGGTGCGGCGTTTCAGGGCAGGTCAGAATTAGAAGGTACTTTGTTGAAATGGAAATGCTTTTATAACAAAAAGTCCATCTAATCATTCAATAATTCAATAATAGACAGGATAATATGTTAAGTTAAAAATAACCTGTATTGTCAATTTAATACAATACAAAATAGTATAGGACACCACACACACAGACTCTGGACACACACATGTACAGACACACACACAGCTTAGTCCTGGTGTAGCCCTGGTTTAGCCCTGGTTTAGTCCTGTTCACACACGTACACACACGCTAATGTTGACACAAGGCCGCTGCTTTCACCTAATACCACCATTTGATGCAGAAATAATTTAATAATAATATGACTTACTTCGTGTTGCAGTGTTGTCCGATAATTTGCGTGTCTCCACGTGTATACGCGTATCATGTATATCCACGGACTTTCGGCTAAATTCTCCAACCGCTTTCTGTACATGAGCTCTGGAGAAACAGATGTGTCCCGAACGTCTCCCGAATGCGTCATGTGTCCAAGTAGAAGTTGTTAAAAGTCCATTTTCATGTCCTTATATTCCTATTATGTCCCTATATCTTGAAATGCCACATACATATCCACGAGCTCCTCACAGCTGATAGGCGAACAGGGGGAAACACGTAGGCACTACTCGCAACGTGATTGGCGGGAGCGCGAGCGTGGGAAATTATACTGATTTATGCCCCCCTCCTTTCCAAAAAAAAAGCCAATTTGAAATTTTTAAAAAGTATGTTTTTAACGTCACTAAGGCTGTTATCTGAAACATGGAGTGGCTTCTTCATGATCTCAACTAGCACATTCTGCAAAAAAATGAAAATCACAAATTTTGAAAAAAACTTACTAAAAACTCGGGAGTATCTGGGTTTCACTAATGCCGAGTTGCGGCCTGTTTGGGTGTGTTCAGTCACATTTCCTTCTTAGGTTCTTTACCATGACAGTGGTGAAGGTGTGCTTCATGGTGATCCCTTCATCTTGAGACTGATAAATTTATAATAAAACCTCAACCAAGAAAATGAAAGAAACTTTTAGCACATTTCTGATTGAAATCAAGAAATATTCTGAAATATTAATATTATTTTGTGTTCATCTTCCCCACCCCAGGTCTCAGCGGGCGTCCCAGAGTCCAGTGCTGTCTGTGTGAAGACAGAAGAGTCCTCACTGCTTCAACAAAGACAAACTGAGCTCAGAGAGGAAACACAGGGAGAGGACATCAGCACAGAGACACATTTACATTCAGAGACTGAGGGAGACACAGAGCACTCCTCTGACACTGATGATAAAGACTGGAGAGCTCCATTCAGCCATTCAACCTGTGAGAAAACATTTAACCGAAAGGCCAATCTAGATAAACATGAAAAGATAAACGCAAAGAAACCATTCAGCTGTTCAACATGCAACAGAATATTTACAACAAAAAGTAATCTAGCTGCACATGTTAAGAAACACCTGGGTGAAAGACCCTATAGCTGTTCAACATGTGAGAAGACATTTTCTTTTAAGAGTCATCTTGTTACACATAAGAGAACACACACAGGGGAAAGACCTTACAGCTGCTCAGTGTGTGAGAGAACATTTTCTTTTAAGAGTCATCTTGTTACACATAAGAGAACGCACACAGGGGAAAGACCTTACAGTTGTTCAACATGTGAGAAGACATTTTCTGTAAAGAGTAGTCTAAATAAACATGTGAGAACGCACACAGGGGAAAGACCTTACAGCTGTTCAGTGTGCGAGAAGACATTTTCTGAAAAGAGTCATCTTGTTACACATGTGAGGAGGCACACAGGGGAAAGACCTTACAGCTGTTCAACATGTGAGAAGACATTTTCTGTAAAGAGTAGTCTAAATTTACATGAAAGAACGCACACAGGGGAAAGACCTTACAGCTGTACAGTGTGTGAGAAGACATTTTCTCAAAAGGGTAATCTAAATATACATGAGAGAACGCACACAGGGCAAAGACCTTACAGCTGTTCAGTGTGTGAGAAGACATTTTCTGTTCAGAGTCATCTTGTTACACATGTGAGAACCCACACAAGGGAAAGACCTTAAAGCTGTACAGTGTGTGAGAAGACATTTTCTGATACAAGTTATAATTTGTTAAGCATGTGAAGACCAGTGTTGTGCAGTAACGCGTTACTAATAACCTGTTACTGTAACGCCGTTACTGTTGACAGTAACTAATACTGTAATGCGTAACACTTTTAAAATAAAGGAACTCAATTACCGTTACTAAACGGCGCGTTACCGCGTTACTGAACCTGCTCATTTTGAAACTGGTATCATGTGCGCGACTCGCATAGGCACAGGGGAATTTTTTTTTCTCCCTTTGGTAAGGGCGGGATAAGTAATGATGATTGGCTAAAGCAGAGTAAGATTTCATGTTGAGCCAACCAGAGACACCCAGTGGGCGGTGGGCGGGTTCTACACACAATCCCAGCACACAGTAGTAGCGCGCACACAATCCACACACCCCGTGTCAGATGGCGAGTCCCGAGTCGAAGACAGAAGTATAGGCAGTATTTTAACCTTGTCGAGGTAAAAGGTAAAAACGTACATGTTACGTGCACATTGTGTCAAAGACCAAAGACTTTGTCCACGTCCAATATAAGCAACTCGAATTTAATGAAGCATCTCTGGACGGCGCACGCTTCTGTTAAACTAGTGGCCCCCAGCAGGCCCCATGATGATAATCGCATGCTATGAAGGAGAGAGGAGTAGGAGGAGAGGAGGAAGAGGAAAGGAGGAGGAAGAGGAGAGGAGGAGGAGAGGAAGGGGCAGAAGAAGCAGGCTCCATGATGATAATCGTATGCTAGGTGCCGTTATTAACAATGAAGGCCACGGTGACGGAGCCACGCCAGTCAAGCAGCAAAAGCTGTATAATGCACTGTAAAAAAAAAAATCCAAATTATTTGACATTTTTAACTAAAAAAAAAAAAGTAACGCATTAGTTACTTTCCTAGGTAACTAGTTACTTTTATAGTGTAGTAACTCAGTTACTAACTCAGTTACTTTTTTGGGTTAGTAACTAGTAACTGTAACTAATTACGTTTTCAAAGTAACGTGCACAACACTGGTGAAGACACAGGTGAGAGACCTTACAGCTGTCCCATCTGTAATAAAGGGTTTACACGCCAGTATCATTTGAATATTCACATGAGAACTCACAGAACACTGTGACTGAGGGATTATTGATTGTGTTCATGAAATTCTCTTGTTCTAAATTGCGTTCTAAATTCTGTTTTGGAGTTTGCTCTTGACGACTCAAAATAAAAAAGTTTGAGTTTAATATTCAAAAAAGTCAGGCTTTGCAATTAATTACATTTCTATTGTGGTTACAGCTATCGAGTTTTTCATTTCATTTCCCCCCCCCTGCCAAGCTTTATTTATAGATCCCTTTACAACACTCAAGTTGACCAAGACTTTTTACAATAAAATCAAGACTTAAAACATTCAAACAAATAAATCCACACAGTCACTCAGCCTGGTCAGAGACTGGATTTGAACCTACAGCCTCAGGCACACAACAGCACTTCAGCACTTGGAATATTTTCAGTATTTTAAGTATTTTTAAGGTAACGTGGATTGTATATTTTCCACATCACACTTTTAATTCTCGTACAGTTTACTGGAGTGAAGACTGAGTAATACGTTGATGTTGAAAATATTTCAATATTTTTGGTACATTGTTTGGAAATACCAGAACAAATTTTTACACATAACATCTGTGGCTCAGTGGCAGAGCGCATGTCCATCAGCCCAGAGGTTGACAAATCATTTTTAACCACCGCAGACTGTTTTTGTGTCTTTGGGCAAGACTCTTCACTGGCTGTGTCTGGGCCTCAGCCAAACAGACCTCCGTGTTCAGAGGTTCGCTGGTGCCACCTTCAGGGTGAGTATTCTGTAGGAAGTGTCTGGCACAGGGCCACAAGGACATTATGCAGTGGAGCTGGGGTCAAACCGTAGACCTTTAGGTTAGAGCAGGGATGAAAGACTTCTGCTTTTTAGCGGATTTCCGCTTTTTTGTCAGCCACTGGGGTCATTTTTTATATCATTGCATAATATTATATATATATAAAATGTTCTGTTGAGGGTCGCCAACCGTACCTTGAAAAAATGTAATCGTCCCGTATTCAGAAACAAAAGTACGCGTCTCGTATTAAACTTTTACCACTGTGCGGGGCTGCGGGAGGCTTCTGACTGCAGCCAGTGTGCTCGTCTTGAGCCGCGGACACCGCATGTTACCACGCGCGCCATGAGCGCGTGCAGCTTGTTCGCAACAGCGTGTACCTTTGCGTACGAGCTAAGCGTGTAACCTGCTCTGTGATACATGCTGATTTGCAAGGGTACACGCTGTAGTGGACAAGCTGCGCGCGCTGATGGCGCTCGTGATGATGTATGGTGTCCGCGGCTCCAGACGAGCGCGGCCACGCACACGGGTTAAATATTGCAAACGGCAGCGGCCGTAATGAAATATGATCACACTCATCTCGAGACCAAGACCGGTGTTGAGTACTACGACGCTGCGATCTACCCACACTACCTTGGCGATCGACGTATTAAGCACCCCTGATGTAAAGAATTGTCAATATATTTATAAATGAATAAATGATTTGCATCTTTGTAGTAGGGAGATCATTTTGACTTGGTCATTTTATAAGTTGCTCACAAGCTGAAAAAGTGTGAGCACCCCTGTCTTACAAGTTCATATAGAGAGAGAGAGATAGAACATGCACCATTTGTACTGTCCAGGCAGTGCACTATGTTCTGCCTTGTATTGTTTTATATTAATTTATACAGTTTTAAAGGGATAGTGCATTTTTAAAAAATGCTAATCTGTATGGGTTTCCTTCTAAAAGTTACGTGTGTTGACACCGGCTTACCTCTGACACTCTCAGCTGATCCCGGTTCGGATCGCTTTCTGGAGCCCATGTAGGGAGGTCCGGTAGCTTCTCTGGAACATTAAATAATATAGCTTGTTTTTCTTCTCAAAACAAAACATTTGTCCGAAAGGTGATGTATTTGCGTCCCATATTTGCGTCTGCATATTTGCGTGTTGACTTGTAAACTTCCCCTTGCGGCGGACCGCATCTGCCGTGCACTTCCGCTAAAGGTGAACAGGCTGATACGCTAACGTGAGCGCAGTGATATGAGTCGGCAGACACAATACGTGATTGCTAAGTTCGCTGCTGGATGTTTCGTTGACAACTGTTTGGGACGCAAATATATCACCTTTCGGACAAATGTTTTGTTTTGAGAAGAAAAACAAGCTTTATTTAATGTTCCAGAGAAGCTACCGGACCTCTCTACCTGGGCTCCAGAAAGCGAGCTGAACTGGGATCAGCTGAGAGTGTCAGAGGTAAGCCGCATTTTGATATCAACTTTTTTCTTTTTTTTTTAATTAATCAAGTTTTTATTGGCTGGAATGACCCCAGATTGCATCTCAGAGCATCTAGAGTTAAAACATTTTCCGGGGGGCATGCATGCATTTCAGCTTCTGGGCACTTTCATCCTTGAGATTTGTACCAGGTATGTGTATGTCACCACTAGTACCTGTGAATAAAATGTGGTTTAAGATAAGATAATCCTTTATTTGTCCCACAATGGGGAAATTGCAGTGTCACAATACAAGTTTCAGAAACAGTTGGAAAAAAAGAGCATGCATCAAAAATTAAGATAAATAATAAGCATGTACAATCAACTAAAAAAAACACAACACTGTAAATGATAAAAGGAGAAGTTCAATTTGTCAACTGGACAAAGTTTGTTTGGTTGAAAACGTTTTGCCGCTCATCCGAGAGGCTTCGTCAGCTCTGGCCCTCATGCTGGTTAGACCTACTCTGCAGCTGGGATAGGTTCAGAGCTTTGTTCAGGGTAGGTAGCTCCTCCCTTGCAGCTAGATATAAACAGGGTCTAACCAGCATGAGGGCCAGAGCTGACGAAGCCTCTCGGATGAGCGGCGAAACGTTTTCAACCAAACAAACTTTGTCCAGTTGACAAATTGAATTTCTTCTTTTATCATGAATTCTACCTGGACGACTGAGGGACTCTTCACGCATCTAAAGAAAAGAGGCAAACCATTGCCCTGCCTCAGGGGAGATGTTAAATGAAGACATCTTGGATAAAAGAAGACTATGACTGACTGTTTCAAATGCTTTTTTTAAGATCAAGAAATACTGCTCCTACCACCTCACCCCTATCCAGGAATTTCTTTATATTTTCAATGAAGCAGCAGTTTGCGATCTCTGTAGAATACCCAGATCTAAAGCCAAACTGCTGTGGGTGGAGGAGTTGGTTGCCTCCAAGTGGTCAGCCAGTTGTCCCGCTACTACTTTTTCAATCACTTTTGAAAATATAGGTAAAATTGATATAGGCCAGTAGTTGTGCATGGAATCCTGTCTTCCTGATTTAAAAATTGGCACAATTAGTGCTTTCTTCCAACCTGAAGGAAATTTACATTTTCGAATAGACAGGTTAACAAGATGTGTCAAAGGTTGGACTAACGAGCTACAATAACGTTTGAGGAAACAATTGATATTATTATCAAAGGAGAAGTTCAATTTGTCAACTGGACAAAGTTTGTTTGGTTGAAAACGTTTCGCCGCTCATCCGAGAGGCTTCGTCAGCTCTGATGAGCTCGGATGAGCGGCGAAACGTTTTCAACCAAACAAACTTTGTCCAGTTGACAAATTGAACTTCTCCTTTGATAATGGATTCTACCTGGACGACTGAGGGACTTTTCACGCAATTGATATTATAGATATCATTTGATTTAGAAATTAGACAGTTTTTTAATAATCTGGGTGACTTCTCTCTCATCTACTTCTTCTATTCTATAAGAGTCAGAGGAAGAATTTTGACATAAGATAGTTCCAGGTTCAGCTGTCTCAAAATGTTTAGTTTATTCTTTTATTGACTGTACAAAATAAGTGTTAAACTCGTTAGCAATAGTGGCACTATCAACAATACTTTTGTCATTTATGGTGAGCTCCCTAATTCCTTCAGATTTAGCCGTTTTATTAGTCAGCATATTTAAATATTTCCAAAGGGAATTATTGTTGCCCTTTGCATTTCCTATAAGATTGGTATAATATGATGCTTGTGCTTTTCTAAGCTCTTTTACTACTTTATTTCTTAAGCTTTTGAAGGTTAAATGATCAGTATTAAGTTTAGATTGTAGTGACTTCTTTAAAGCCAAATTGCGATTTTTCATGAGTTTTCTTATATCATTATTGAGCCATGGAATACTGTTTTCTTTGTTTTTATACTTTTTTTAAATACTAAATTTCTTCACTAATTATGTGATAGCTGCATCAATAGAACTGCAGCATTCACCTGCATCCTCCATGGTCATGCTATGCTCCCAATTTAAATTCTTAAGTTCCCTTTCAAACTGTAGAGTTTTGGATTTAGGGATAACTGATTTGATGCCATTTTCATTGTTACACAGTTCACCAAAGTATTGTAGTCTCTTTTTAGTCAGCTTTCAAACTGTCAGAGTCAAGTTGTGGTCTGATAGTCCAGTTATTAAATTGTAGGTCTTTATAATACGTTCAGGTTTGTTTGTGAATGCCATGTCGATAAGGGTCTTAGTCTGTCTGGTAATCCTGGTAGGTCCTTTAATCATTTGGTGATAGTTAAATTTTGTCATTGTTTTTAGTATTACTTTATGCACCTTATCAAGCCAGTTGATATTAAAGTCACCATACCATATTGTTTCCCTGTGTGTCTCAAGTTGCTTCACTACATGACTTAATTTATCATAAAAAGCAACATTATGAGAAGGTGGGTTATAGAAAACAATGGCATTAAAGTTCATTGATGGTGATACAATTATATTTAAGGCTAGGCATTCAAGAGGGGTGTCTAGGTCAATTAGATTACATTTAAACTTATTTTTGATGTAAATTAATAACCCCCCCCCCCCCCCCCCCCCCTTCCCAGAGTTTCTGTCCTTTCTGAAACAATGATGTCCCTTAATGTCTAGCATGTTGGTGGGGATGTTACTGGTAAGCCAAGATTCAGTTAAACAGAGGTAATCCAAGTTGGAATCCATGAGGAGAGCAGTGACCTGATCTCTTTTGGAGATTAGGCTTCGGATGTTTAATTGGCCCCCCGGAATTCCATTTTTCTTGCACTTGGGTTTCCATAGCACTCTGGCGTGATTAACAGTTTTTAAAAAAGTGATATTGCTTTTGTTTTTGCACAGCGCGACTGTCTTTAGAGCGTGTTTGTCCTGAGTAGTTCGCCCCACTGTTGTTAGCACACCGCTGCGCCGCTCTGTTTGCCAAAGGAATGTGAAAGTCACTCTGCGGCACAAACGCCGCGTCTTCGCGTTTAGAAGCCATGGTTGTTGTCCTTGCGTCCGCGTGAGAGTCTATCAGGCCGAGTGACTCACCAGATTGCTTGCAGAAGGTTGATAAAAGGAAAAATTCAATTTGTCAACTGGAGAAAAATTTATTTGGTCGAAAACGTTTCGCTGCTCATCCGAGAGGCTTCGTCGTAGTTCAAACCCACAAACACTTTAAGACAAAAACTCGTCCACCCAAAGGACAAAACACTGAGCCACAAACAAAGCAATGTGGTCTACTCCATTCAGTGTAGTGAAGACTGCAGTGAGCGCTACATTGGAGAAACAAAACAGCCACTTCACAAGAGGATGTACCAACACAGACGGGCGTGCCAGAGTGGACCGTCTTCTGCCGTACATCTTCACCTAGAAGCCACGGGCCATTCATTTGAGGACAGTGAGGTTCAGATCTTGGCCAGGGAAAAGAATTGGTTTGTGAGGGGAGTTAAAGAGGCTATTTTTGTCAAAAAAGAGAATCCTTCTTTAAAGAGAAATGGTGGAGTCAGACATAATTTGTCTCCCATCTATAATTCTATTCTTAAACCTAGATCAAACAAACAAAAGAAACAATAGGGCTAGCCAGGTCAGGGCCAGAGGTGTGAAAAACAGTCGTGTAGGGATGAATAGGTATGCTAAACTAGACGCCAGAGAAACAAAAGACAGAAACCAATAGACGAGATAGTTTCGGAAAAACTGCAGTATAGTTAGCTCCGCCCTGCAGCGAGATATAAGCAAGTGTCTTACCAGCACTCTAACCAGAACTGACGAAGCCTCTCGGATGAGCGGCGAAACGTTTTCGACCAAACAAACTTTGTCCAGTTGACAAATTGAATTTCTTCTTTTATCAGTGGCCAGATATCCACTGTTATTTAGTCGAGAAGCCCAAGTTTGCGCATACAAATCCATGGATGCCTACCAGTTTGCCGTGTGTGGCCATGTACAGGAGGTAAAATACCACGATATCGATGGGGAGTTTTGCGTGTTGGCATCTGATGTTCTCCCCAGTCAAAGACAAGGCCACAAGACGACCCTGTACAATGCTTAGGCTATCATCAACAAGCACGAGGACTACGTTCTGACCGCCAACTGCACTTGCGTTGCGGGGTAAGTAACATACTACGACTTAATTCACGAGTCACAGATGTGATCTCAGTCATGTCAAATGCCATTTATGATGGTCAGGCGAAAACTTATCATGCCTTTTAACAAAATTATTCCTGTTCGTTTACATGTGTCTGTCGTAGAGGTTACCCGGTTAATATGTCTGTGACCTTTGCGTGTCCTGTGCTTGCTAGTTAATCAGCATGACTAAACACCATTGAACACCTGGGCAAATTACAAACAAGCAGCAGGTGTTCACTTGTGTGTATGTCAGTTGAATGGTATGAACTATCATTTATTCCATCTGTTTCTCTTTATTTGAGTTCTTCTCTTCTATATCTTCGCTGGGGTTTTATGGCAGCGGTGGCTTTGTTTTGAGTCGGAACTGCGCGCGCATTCAGTGATGACATAGCTTTGAAACTGGTCTATACGTTTCGCAGCTCATCCAAACTGAGGAATTCTACACACAACATCCAGAATGTTTGATGTTTTGAATAGATCCCAGGGTGAACCTGTTTATCAGTGAATGACTTTAAATCCACACTGAGAACATTTGAGACAGGCTCCTTAGCTTTAACTGTTTTACATGATTTGTACATCATTTTAAAGGTTGATTGTATGTGTAAATGTAACTTTTTGTATTTATGTGCAATGTCTGTAAATAATGGCCATGAATTGTATTGCAACCTTTTTGTTAATAAAGAAATATAATAATAATAATAATAATAATAATAACGTTTTTCTGCCTCTTGGCTCGGACTCCCTTGGAAAAGAATCTCATGGGACTTTCCAGGTTAAATAAAGGTTAAATAAAAATGTGTATGTGTGTTATTGTTGTAATTAGTCTTTAATTAAATAAAACAATAAAGACTCCTTTTTGTATTAAAATTCAGGATCTTTATTCAAAAATATAATTTTCTCAGCTGTGGATGGATTTAGCCTATTTCTTTTCTTACTTATCACTTCTGCTTTTGAAAAAACTCTTTCACATGTGACCTACTTAAATGTGCAGTAGCCTATGTGTGAGTGTATTTTTGAATGTGTCACTACATTAACTATGTGTCAGTGTAATGACTACATCCTAACTAAGCTGAAGATTAAGATCCGTGAAGAGTCCCTCAGTCGTCCAGGTAGAATCCATGATAAAAGAAGAAATTCAATTTGTCAACTGGACAAAGTTTGTTTGGTCGAAAACGTTTCGCCGCTCATCCGAGAGGCTTCGTCATACCAGAACTGACGAAGCCTCTCGGATGAGCGGCGAAACGTTTTTGACCAAACAAACTTTGTCCAGTTGACAAATTGAATTTCTTCTTTTATCATAAGCTGAAGATTCTGTCTGTCACCCAAATAACTCGCCTATCTCAAAATGCATCAATATATCACAAAACCCACAAGGCACAGAAGCACTAACGCCTCTTTTAAACTTAGAGGGAGTGAGGTTGAGAAAGGTGCGCAGTTCAGTGGTTCGTTAAACCTCTGTTAATCAAACCTCTGTCAATCAAATCCAGCTTCAACACGTTGCCCCCTGATAAGCTGGGCTGTGTGCTCAGTCCGATGCTCTTCACTCTGCTGACCCAGAACTGCACACCAGCCTTCAGCACCAATCACATTGTGAAGTTTGCGGACAATACGACTGTGGTGGGTCTCATCTCTAAAAACGATGAGACAAACTACAGGAGTGAGGTGAGCCTTCCGACCAAGTGGTGCAGCGTTAACAATCTCCTTCTGAATGTTGAAAAAACCAAGGAGATTGTTATTGACTTCCGGAGAGGCCCCACCCAGCACCCCCCACTGTCCATCAAAGGTGCTGCTCACCCTCTCTACAGCAGCACCTTTGATGGATTCCTGGGGGTGCACATCATTGAGGAACTCTCCTGGACAGCGAACACTGCATCACTGGCGAAGAGGGCTCAGAAGCGTCTCCATTTCATCTGCAAACTGAAGACAGCTGGAGCCCCCCCACTCATCACGACCACCTTCTACCGAGGCACCATTGAGAGCGTTCTGACCAGCTGCATCACTGTGTGGTACGGGAGCTGCACTGAACAGAACAGGAAAGCCCTGCAGCGCATAGTGAATGCAGCTGGGAGGATCACTGGTGTCTCTCTCTCCTCCTTTCTGGACATTTTTAACACCCACCTCACCCGCAGAGACACTCATGGTCCAGCATAGAGGTGACCTTGCCAGGACCCTCTTGTCCCCCACCTCCTGCACTGAGTCCAGAGGACAGCCCAGGACAGAGCTGGACTTCTTGATGACCTTGTCCAGCTTCTTCTTCTCCCTCTCTGTGATGCTGCTGCTCCAGCAGACCACACCGTACAGGATGGCTGATGCCACCACAGAGTCATAGAAGGTCTTCAGGAATGGTCCTCTAACTCCAAAAGACCTTAGTCTCCTCAGGAGATAGAGCCGACTCTGGCCCTTCCTGTACAGTGCATCAGTGTTGTGAGTCCAGTCCAGTTTGTTGTTCAGATGAACACCCAGGTACTTATATGAGTCCACTCTCTCAATGTCCCTTCCCTGGATGTTCACTGGGGGGGCAGTAGAGTGGCGTCTGCGGAAGTCCACCACCATCTCCTTGGTCTTAGCTGCATTGATGGTGAGGTGGTTCCGCTGACGCCAGTCCACAAAGTCCTGTATTAGTCCTCTGTACTCCACGTCGTCGTCATCCTTGATGAGGCCAATGATGGCAGAGTCATCAGAGAACTTCTGCAGGACGCAGCTGTCCGTGTTGTGTCTGAAGTCTGCAGTGTAGAGGGTGAAAAGGAAGGGCGCGAGGACAGTTCCCTGGGGCGCCCCCACACTGCAGGTCAGGAGGTCAGACACACAGTTCTTGGCTCTCACAAACTGGGGCCGGTTTGTTAGGTAGTCCAGGATCCAGTCTGCCAGGTCAGAGTCCACACCGGCGGTCTCCAGTTTGTCCCTCAGGAGCAGTGGCTGGATGGTGTTGAAAGCACTGGAGAAATCAAAGAAGAGAATCCTCACAGTGCTGCCGGGATTCTCCAGGTGAGACAGTGAGCGATGCAGCAGGTAGATGACGGCATCCTCCACTCCGATGCCGGGCCGGTACGCAAACTGCAGCAGGTCCATCGCTGAGCTCACGGTGGAGTGGAGGTGGCCAAGGACCAGTCTCTCCAGTGTTTTCATCAGGTGGGATGTTAGAGCCACTGACCTGAAGCTGCTGAGGTCTTTAGCGTGCGGTGTCTGGTATCACGCAGGAGGTCTTCCAGAGTTGTGGTACCACCCTCAGCTTAAGGCTCATGTTGAAGACATGCTCCATAACTCCGCACAGTTCATCTGCACAGGACTTAAGGAGCCTGGAGTTGATGCCGTCTGGTCCTGCTGCCTTCCTTGGTCTAATCTTCTTGAGCTCCTGTCTCACCTGGGCTGTAGATAATGACAGTGGCAGGCTTGGGGGATGGGTGGGTCCATGTGTGGTGGAGGGCTGAAGAGCAGAGGTAGAGGTGTGAAGAGGTGCAGGAGTTCCCCATTGTCCAGCTGGGGAGGTGAGAGCTGGCAGCTGGGTGGGGGGAAGGGTGAGTGATTGATCAAATCTCCGGAGAATTGAGGTCGTTCACCCACTGCAGGTCCCCCTCCGTCTGGGCAGGAGGTGCTCTGAAGCCTGAGATAGTCTTGAGACTTCTCCACACCCCCTGGATGTTCCTCTCCTGTAGCTGTCGCTCCATCTTCCTCTTATGGCTGGCCTGGCTCGTCCTGATTTCCCTCCTCAGCTTCTTCTGTGCAGCCTTCAGCTCCTCCTTGGTCCCTGACCTAAAAGCTCTCTTCTTCTCCTTCAGCATAGCTTTTATATCAGGGTTAATCCACGGTTTATTGTTTGAAAAACACTGCACCGTTTGGGAGGGGACGATGTTTTCAAAACAAAAATTTATGTAGTCCGTGATGCATTCTGTCCCCTCCATGGAGGTCACAGAGCTCTGTCCACACTGTGGTGTCAAAGCAGTCTCTCAGAGCCTCCTCACACTCAGCAGTCCACTTCTTCACCACACGGGGCACCACAGGCTGTCTGTGCACAATGGGCTGATACACAGGCCGCAGATGGACAATATTGTGGTCAGCTCTACCCAGGGGAGGCAGTGGGGATGAAGAATAAGCCTCCTTGGCGTTGGCAAAAAATAAATACAATGTTTTATTGTCTCTTGTGGGGCAGGTGACATACTGGGTATATGTAGGCAGAACAGTTGCAGGAGATGCATGGTTGAAGTCTCCAGAAATCAGGAAGAGAGCCTGTGGATGCTTTGTTTGGAGTGTGCTCGTACAGGAGTGCAGTGTGTCACATGCTGTCTCAGCATTAGCAGTATTTATTTATTCTTTGCACTGCTTTTAGATTTTAGCTTTTGTCTTAGATAGTTTTAGTCGATACACTGTATGTTGAACACATGGCAGAATTGACAATAAAGCTGACTTTGAACTTTGAAGCACTTGTGAAACAACAAGGGTTCATGAAACATTAGTCACGCGACATAGGGGTCAGTGTTCTGAAGCGCTTTGGGGCTTCGACACAGTGCCTTTTTCAAGACGGCCATCCCTAGAGTTTGGAGACAGTTTGGAGTAGTGATGGTGAGAAGAAGCCTCATGAGGCATTGAACCATTTGAACCAACTGGTTCAAGAAAGGGTTCATTTCTCGAAGCTTCATGCGCACACGAAACCACCTACTGGCCAAGTGTATAATCACAGGCAGCTGTATCTGAACCACATGTCTGTTGGGAATGACTATGAATTACAAAAAATTTATGACCAAATAATTTCTGTACATAATTATTACATATCTGTATAATACATTTTGTATGTATTATCATGTGCAAATTTTCCCAAAATGGTAATATCATAATACGACAGGTTAAGCTGTTTTTCTGAAAATGGGCAAGGGCGTAATCGGGCAGCAAAGGACAGTGAAAGTGCTTGTGGAACTAGGAAAAGCGAACAGAGTATGCTTGTGTAACTTGGACAGTGATGTACAGGACAGGGATAATTTTATTCATTTTTATTCAGAAAAAAGAGTTTCTCAACAGTTTTTGGTTTTCAGATCAAACGTGTTCCTACACAGGGGAAAACCTCCTCTTCCTCGCTGGCTCCATCCTATCACCTATCCTGCTCTCCTCACTCTCCTAAATCTCTCTCCCCAAACTCTCCAAACTCTCTCCAAACTATATAAACACTATCTCCAAATTCTATCCAAACGCTCAACTGACTGAAACTCTCCTTCAAACACCCACATTCTGAATGGAGCCTTAGGGGTCTATACAGCTGGAATGGCTCGAGGCAAAATCTGAACCACTTCCCGATGCAATCACGTGGTACAGCCGGGCACCGAGGCTTTGGATGTCATCATTTTTGGCTCCTCCCCCAAATGAAGCCTCGACACTATACACCCCCTTCATTACGCAACACATGCTTCGAAGCCTCGGCACATCTCGTAACATGACTAGTTTGGAGACAGTTTGGATAGAGTTAGAGATAGTTTGGAGAGAGTTTGGAGATTTAGGAGAGTGAAGAGAGAGAGTCAGGAGAGAATGGAGCCAGGTAAGAAGACGAGGATGTCCCCTGTGTGGGAAAATTTTGATCTAATTTCTCCCAACAAGGTATGTACAGTAATATTTCTAGAAGATTTTTTTTTTTTCATACTTAATGATTGTGCAATGCAATTTATCTCCAGCTGTCTTTACTTTTGTACAAGTTTTGTTTACTCTGTGCCAGGGATTTGGGGTATAACAACATCTCATCCATGCTTAGGCACTACAGAACTTTGTGTGAGAATAAGGACAACACCGAATGTGGACCAAGACCAGGTGAGCCATCAAAAATGCCATGATGTGACTAAATGATATTACAGTTGTACAATATTTTTTATAAGTTAAAGGGATATGCCACCCCCATGTCAAACTTGGGCATCTCCCCACAGTCCAGAGACTAAAATAAGTGGTGGAAAGCGTTTTCCTGGTCACCCAGCCATTGTCCGAGTCTGTCAGCACTGACCGCCGCGTTATCTGCAGCTACTCCGCGTTAGACTGGAGTCTAACGGCGCCAGAGAAAGATTTCGGCCAAAAGGAATTAATTTGCTCGATGCGTTTCCCAATTACTTTCTGTGCAGTGCGCATTCATATCGAGTGCAAATAAATGTGCAAATCAACACGGAGAGCTTGACTTGGCCGAAGCACAGAGCACGCTGCCAGGGGAATCCCTGTTACGCACCAGGAAGGGAGTTCCCCTGTTGCACAGCGTGCTCTGTGCTTCGGCTTTCTTTTTCCGCACTGAAAAATAGTTCACACCCAAAATGACCAAGTCAAGCTCTCCCTGTTGATTTGCACAAAGGCTGTTATGGACGAAGAACACAGGTGCATTTTATTGATGGCATTTTGAATGCACAGAGATACCGTGATGAGATCCTGAGGCCCATTGTTGTGCCATACATCCATGAACATCACCTCATGTTTCAGCAAGATAATGCACGGCCCCATGTTGCAAGGATCTGTACACAATTCTTGGAAGCTGAAAATGTCCCAGTTCTTGCATGGCCAGCATACTCACCGGACATGTCACCCATTGAGCATGTTTGGGATGTGCTTGACCGGCGTATACGACAGCGTGTACCAGCTCCCACTAATATCCAGCAACTTCGCACAGCCACTGAAGAGGAGTGGACCAACATTCCACAGGCCACAATTGACAATCTGATAAACTCTATGCGCAAAAGATGTGTTGCACTGCATGAGGCAAATGGTGGTCACACCAGATACTGACTGGTTCTGAGTCCCCAGACCCCCAATAAAGAAAAAAAAAATGCACATTTCGGGGTGGCCTTTTATTGTGGGCAGTCTAAGGCACACCTGTGCACTGGTCATGATGTCGGATCGGCATCTTGATGTGGTGCACCTGTGAGGTGGGGTGGATTGTCTCGGCGGGGCAGAGGTGCTCGCTGTCACACATTTGGACAGATTTGTGAACAATGTTTGAGAGAAATGGTAGTGTTGTGTATCTGGAGTGAATTTTGGATCTTTGGGTCCATCTCAGGAAAAATGGGAGCAAAAACAAAAGTGTTGCGTTTATATTTTTGTTGAGTATATATATATATATATATATATATATATATATATATATATATATATATATATATATCTATATATATATATATAGTTTCACTTAGGCTATTTACAGTTTTGTTTTTTGTTTTTTGTTGTGGTCAAATTATAATAAATGTCTCTTTACACTCTTCATAGAGTAATTAACACAAGAGTCGAATCAGAGTGAGAAAAATCTCTTTTCTCTTTTCAGTCACAAATTAGGAATATAAAATAAAAATAAAATGTAATTCTAAGGCAATCGTTAAAAAAAATCTCGTTCTTCCACCAGGGGGAGCTCCATATGTCATAAAGGAGTTTATGAAAACATGATTTAATAAAAAAATAATAATAAGAAAAACCCGCAAACGGGCCATTTTCCTCCCCTTTTTTCTAGCTGGATGCATGTGTGTGTTTGTGTGTTATCTGCGTGTGTGTTGAATGCCTGGGGGTGAGCTGGGGAGGGGGTTGTTTGTTTCACCTTTTAATTTCAATTATTTTAAGAGGACGGTCACTCATAAGCCTTTCCGGCACTGTTCTGTTATTTTTTATTAAAGTTTATTTTCGATTAAAGTGTGAGTGAAATCGGCCAAAGTATGCACGGATTATCACTTGTCGAAATTTGATGCTGAGCTGCAAAAACAAACCTGAAATTTGTGGCGTTTTCACTGAAACACTGTTCAGTCTTTTAGAACGCTTTTAATAACTTTTAATGTCCCACTTGTCTAGATGATACAGCACAATTCTGGTGAGTCTGGTTCAAAAACCCTAGGAGGAGTTCGTTAAAATACGAGGACAGGAAAATTTGCCTTCGGCGCTGGGTCACGTGCTCAGTCCAATATGGCTGACTTCCTAGTAACGGTGTAATACTTACTTTTTTGTTCCTATTCCCATGATGCATCTGTGTACCAAATTTGGTTTGGCTACGACAACGTTTTTGCCGGGCGTCGCAATGGTAGGACAGATGTTTGGCCTGTTGCCATGGCAACACGGGTATATCCATCGGTGCAATGTATTTAGATTTTCCAGGGGGCACTGTCGAGCCATTTTTAAAGATTTTTTTAATACAGATTATTTGTAAATTACTTTTTTGGCGTTCTTGAATTTTGTGCAAAATTTCGTGAGTTTTCGTCGGTGGGAAGTACCCGAACCTTGCAAAGGAGCGACTATAGACCAGTTTCAAAGCTACGTCATCACTGAATGCGCGCGCAGTTCCGTCTCAAAAAAAGCCACCGCTGCCATAAAACCCCAGCGAAGATATAGAAGAGAAGAACTCAAATAAAGACAAACAGATGGAGTAAATGATAGTTCATACCATTCAAGTGACATATACACAAGTGAACACCTGCTGCTTGTTTAGGGTAATTTGCCCAGATGTTCAATGGTGTTTAATCATGCTGATTAACTAGCAAGCACAGGACACCGCAAAGACATTAACCGGGTAACCTCTACGACAGACGCATGTAAACGAACACGAATAGCTTTGTTAAAATCAGGCCCGGCGCCAGACATAAAATAATAGGGGGGCGATTAATTTATCAGAGGGGGCGGGGTCGCGTCGCACACACGTACACACACATCCCATAACAAAGTTCGCTCCTCGCTCGCGTGTGTAATGGGTCAGGCGCGCTCATGTATTTAGACTACACCTTTGTAAGAGACTGGCTAAGAGTAAAAAGTGATGAGAGTTTTTTTTTTTATTATTATTATTTGAACGTGGACCCTCGTGATCTCCTGCATACCACAAAACCAAGCCAACAAGTGATCTGAGCAACGCCAAGAGACAGTACATTAACGCCACTTAGCACTCCACCACACATATATTTATAACAACACATAACTTTTCTCTCACTATAAAGTCCACACCTTAACATAAAATACTGTGTAGGAACTAGAAGCTAGCCTACCTCAGAAAAGTTGAAGCCTTCGGTTGGATGTCCCGTTGAATCTTCGGAGAAGGACATCTCGCCACTCTCCGTTGAATTTCCTGGTTAGGTCAGTCTCAAATGCCAGCCTTATCAAGTTCGCCTTTCGTTCATGCAGCATGCTGCGTCTGTGATCACTAAACACTCTTTAATGTTGAAAAAGAGTTCTCGCACATAGCAGTCGAAGCCCCAAATGTCATCGCCTGTTTGAAGGCAGCAAGAACCTGAGGCATAGCACTGAATGCGTATCTGTGTTTAGTGACAAGTTCACTCAAAGTCAGTGGCTCGCTACCCTGGCTCCAGACAAACTCGCGGGCAACGGTGAACTGTGTCTCATTTATTTCAGTGTGACTTAAATCCAATAAAGGTTTCAATTTTAGGATGTTCAAAAAGTCCTCACTTGCAGGGTCTAGGGCTTGCATGGCAACTGTGTATTTTTGGTTTGTCTCACTAAAACGTGCAGCCATTTCTCCAAGTACACTGTCAATGATGGCAAAAAACAGGCGTTTCCCTTCCTGTTCAGTAAATTCCTCCTGGTGGCCAAGACTCTCCTCGACCACATAGTGTCGAAAGGCTGCAGGTGCCTGTCGCGGCCGCTTTGCGGGGGCAGGGCCATCACTGGCAGTCTCGGTCCAGATGTTTTCAAACTCTTCATCACACCGTAGTCTCCTAAGGCACTCTGTAGCACTGTGTATAAGCTGCACTGCTGTGAGAAGGTCACAGTTCTCCGCTTGAAGCATTTTGTTTGGTGGGCCCAGCAGTCCCAGTACCTTCAGCATCACTCAGAGCCCAGACGCTTCTATCCTTACTTCTGCTGTTGTTTTCAGCGATCGCAACTCTGTCATGAACCCTGCAAGGCTAGCATGTGATTTCACAATTACGGCCAGTGTCAAGGTGCCCTGTCCACCGTTGGTCCAATAGTCGTTTGAGGCTCTGTCCTTTGTACTGTGCTGCAACGGTGGGCTTTCGTAGAAACTTGTAGAGTGTGTTACAAACATCAAAGAAAGATTCGACTGCGTCCTCTGATGATAGGGCATGCACAATGACGAGGTGAAGTTGGTGGTTAAAACAATGAATGTAAGGGATCTGTCTGTGTAGTCTGTTCTGAATGATTCTCTGCATCCCTCCATCCTTCCCAGACATAACACTTGCCCCATCGTAGCACTGGCTGAGTATTTTGGCAGTGTCAAGGCCAACTCTTTTGAGTTCCGCAAGCACCAAATCCGCTAGTGATTGCGCATCACATTTGTTGGTTGTCAACATCGCCAGAAGCCTCTCGTGGACCTGACATTCACTATTCACATAACGGATAATGATGCTGATGTTCTCGCGGCCTGTCGGATCCTTCGTTCCATCCACTTTTAGGGTATACCATGCATCCCCGATATCCTTCACAATTTCCTCTGTGACAATCCTAGCCATGAGTTCAATAACTTCGTTCTGAATGTCGTGTGACACATATGTAGCGTTTTGGGGGATTGTGCTGTAAACTTTGGCCAATTCTTTATTCTGTGTTAATGTGTAATTAAACAAAGACAGGAACAGCCCGCATCCTTTTTTATCTCGGTCATCAACTGCATCAAGTGCTCCTCGTAAAGGAAGCTCGTTTAAAACTAAGAAGAGAATTGTGTCCATAATCACAGACATATACATTCTGTTTCGGGAGAGCTGATCAGTGTTAACCAGAGTCGAGATCTCTTTTCTTGACGAACAGCGCTGCTCTTTTTCTTTCCAAGCAGTAATACAACGTAAATGCTCCTTACTGTTAGCATGTCTGCTAAATCCCTTTGTTTTTTCAATGGCATGTTTCCAATTATTGTAGCCTGCCGTAGTGAAAGTACAGTCAGTGCCTCCAAATTTTCGGCATGCAAAACAAAAAGCAGCGTCTGCTTCAACCGAATACTCCAACCAATCTCGTCCGGTGTACCAACTACATATGAACGACCTGTTGCAGTCATTTTTGTTCTGTTTTTTCTTGGGATATGAAGTCAGCTTTGGTTGGGCTGCGTAATCATGGCCAAGGTCGCTTGGCTGATGCAATGTGCTACCTTGGGTGCTACTGGTAGACTGAAGAGACGATTCAGCTGGCTCCGCTGAAGAAGTCTGTAAGGCTGTGTCGGGTGGTGCTGGTGAACAAGGTCTCGGATCCTCTGGAGGAATCTTACTAGGTTTAAGCCACATTCGTATATCCATCATTTAATCCACTTCCACTACAATGAAGCCTAGCAACCATATCCCACGCAAGTTGTGCGGTGCGCGGCGCAACTCTCAGCCTATCAAATCGCTTTGAACAATTGCCGTATCCGTTTGTTTTAAAAATAATTAATTTGATCTATGTTTTAACTCATTTATATTGCTGAATAGCGTGGGCTAGTATTTTTGCATTATTTATTTTAATTTCCTTTTTCTTTTACAACTCTCACCTGAGGGGGCGGGACTGATGACGTGAGGGGGCGTCGCCCCCAAACGCCCCCTCGTGGCGCAGGCTGTGGTTAAAATGCATGATAAGTTTTCGCATGACCATCATAAATGGCATTTGACATGACTGAGATCACATCTGTGACTCGTGAATTAAGTCGTAGTATGTTACTTACCCCGCAACGCAAGTGTAGTTGGCGGTCAGAACGTAGCTTGTTGATGATAGCCCAAGCATTGTACATGGTCGTATGTGTGGTGAGCTCCCTAGGGCTGTCTTTGTTTTTGTTTTTTTCGTTTTTTCTTTGAACTTTTTAGATTATTTTGGCTTTTCCCCTCCTTTCGGGTTGTCAGTTCACCTCCTCCCGGTATCCCGGCTAAGGGGGGGACGCTTTCTCTTTGCTCACCCCCGGGCGCCGCGGCGGAGAATAGTAGGATGGAAGATACTACGGAGAAACTCCCCATCGATATCGTGGTATTTTACCTCGTGTACATGGCCACATATGGCAAACTGGTAGGGATCCAGCGCACTTTCTCTCGTATATACACTGGGCTTCTCCACTAAATAACAGTGGATATCTGGCTACAGTCTTACTGCCACTCTGTGATCGCATAAGGATCTGGTAGTCGAACCCCGTTGCTCAACGTGAGCTTTTGAATGTAGCTCTCCCTATCGTTAATATTCAATGATTTGCAATAATTAGATAATCCGCTATGTTCCGCCATGGGTTTCTGCCTCGGAACTGCGCGCGCATGCCAGTGACGTCACGTTTGTTTACCAACTGTAAAGGGGTCTATGGTGAGCATTTTAGGAGATTAACAGCCTGACCAGTGGGGGCAGTAATGCACTGACCGTGTCTACTCTGCTGCACAAAGCAGGAAGCAGACCGCCGAGCCTTGTGTGCGGTTAGCTTGGAGCTAAAGCTAAAAACAGTTAGTTAAAATGTTCAAAAGCCAAACACTGAGAGCTTTGGTGAATGAGCGGCTGACTGCGGCTGCTGAAGAGATCTTTGCGCTGTTTGAAAGAACGATAGCGGAGTATGAGGAGGAAGTGTGTCGCACCAAAGAGGAGAACCAGAGGAAACAGGAGCTTCTGGACTCGATGTTGAGCTCCTCAAAGAGTCCTGGCCCCGGTCTGAACCAGGACCCTCCACAGACTCCACGGATTAAAGAGGAGCCAGAGGAGCCGAGCGTCAAACAGGAGGAACACACGCTCCTGGTACAGGTGGGTTTTATTTAAGTCCAGGATAAAGTTTAGGAAAACAGGCCAGCTAAGGCTGGAGGGACGCAGCTTCTGTATCAGTGTCTAATGTCATATATTTATTTATCAGGACCATGTAGTTTTTTAAAAAAGCATAAAATAAATACTTGTATCACCAGACAATAATGACTCGTTTCCATCTCTAGTCCCAGTATGTCTCGAACAGAAAATATTAAATATGGGACCTGTGTCTTTTTATTGCTGGGTTTCAGATGACATCACAACTTTCTACAGACCAATATTATTAAATACAGATGCCCCGCAGCTAAATCAGTATTGTAGTAGTGCAGATTTTTGTTGTAATTCAGTTAGTTCTTTGGTCCAGTCCCTAATAGAGATGACCAGGTTCAACATTTGTGAATTTACCTTTTGTATGTTTTTAATGATAAAGTGCAACGTGATCAATAGAGAAAACTGTCATCACATTTTACAATCTGAAAAACACCAATATAGTGAGGGAGACGGAGCATTATCTAATACAGAGAATAAACATTAAAGGGATATGCCACCCCCAGGTCAAATTTGGGCATCTCCCCACAGTCCAGAGACTAAAATAAGTGGTGGAAAGCGTTTTCCTGTTCACCCAGCCATTGTCCGAGTCTGTCACCACTGACCGCCGTGGTATCTGCAGCTCCTCCGCGTTAGACTGGAGTCTAACGGCGCCAGAGAAAGATTTCGGCCAAAAGGAATTAATTTGCTCGATGCGTTTCCCAATTACTTTCTGTGTAGTGCGCATTCATATCGAGTGCAAATAAATGTACAAATCAACACGGAGAGCTTGCCTTGGTCATTTTGGGTGGGAACTATTTTTCAGTGTGGAACAATAAAGCCGAAGCACGCACCACGCTGCGCAACAGGGGAACTCCCTTCCTGGTGCGTAACAGGGATTCCCCTGGCAGCGTGCTGCGTGCTTCGGCTTTATTGTTCCGCACTGAAAAATAGTTCCCACCCAAAATGACCAAGGCAAGCTCTCCGTGTTGATTTGTACATTTATTTGCACTCGATATGAATGCGCACTACACAGAAAGTAATTGGGAAACGCATCGAGCAAATTAATTCCTTTTGGCCGAAATCTTTCTCTGGCGCCGTTAGACTCCAGTCTAACGCGGAGTAGCTGCAGATACCGCGGCGGTCAGTGCTGACAGACTCGGTCAGTGCTGACAGACTCGGACAATGGCTGGGTGAACAGGAAAACGCTTTCCACCACTTATTTTAGTCTCTGGACTGTGGGGAGATGCCCAAATTTGACCTGGGGGTGGCATATCCCTTTAAGGGCCAGTTGGGACTTGGTGACAGTTGGTGCATTGGTTATCATTTTGAGACTGATACGTGTATAACAATATTTCCAACAAACCTTAACCAGGACGACAACAGAAACATTAAGCACATTTCTGGTTGAAATCAAGTAATATTCTGATTCAGGAGAAGCAAAATATTAATATTATTTTGTGTCAATCTTCCCCACCCCAGGTCTCAGCGGGCGTCCCAGAGCCCAGTGCTGTCTGTGTGAAGACAGAAGAGTCCTCACTGCTTCAACAAAGACAAATTGAGCTCAGAGAGGAAAGACAGGGAGAGGACATCATTGCAGAGACACATTTACGCTCCTCTGAAACTGACGATGAAGACTGGAGCGCTCAGTTCAGCTGTTCAGCTGCACAGATGGAGACAGACGCTGATGGAGACCACTACAACCAAGTCCAGAAAGGCCAAAGGCTGAGAGCTTTGGTGAATGAGATCTTTGTGCTGTTTGAAAGAACGATAGAGGAATATGAGGAGGAAGTGTGTCGCTCCAAAGAGGAGAACCAGAGGAAACAGGAGCTCCTGGACTCGATGCTGAGCCCCTCAAAGAGTCCTGGCCCCGGTCTGAACCAAGACCCTTCAAAGGCTCCATGGATTAAAGAGGAGCCAGAGGAGCTGAGCGTCAAACAGGAGGAACACACGCTCCTGGTACAGGTGAGGTTCATCCACATTATTGTCTAGGATGAAGTTCAGTAAAACGGACCACAGAAGGTCTCATTTTCACCTCAGTCCTTGGGAGGGACTTAACAATAGACTCAGTATTCACGTTCTCACACATTTAGCATCATCAAGTTCTTAAAGGTCCCATGGCATGAAATTTTCACTTTCTGAGGTTTTTGAACGTTAATGTGAGCTCCCCTACCCTGTTTAGGGCCCCCCCCCCATGGCTAAAAGTTGCGAAATGTGTAAACTGAGCATTTGCGGTCCTTTTCTGCGTTTGAAAAAAAGACAGCTCAAATGGGCAATTCTAAACAAGGAAACTTTCTGACATCACACGGAAAATGCAGTTCCACCCCCCGTCTGTGTTTCTACCCACCGTCTCTGTATATCACGCCCAGAGAGTTTGGACCGCGAATGAGCTATGCAATGCGAAATGCGTTTTTTTATTTGCCTGGATGCACATTAGAGTGTTTCCAGGCTCGGAAGTCCTTTATCCGAGCCTCTGGACCTCTGAAACAGCAGTGGTTTAATTTTATTTTCTGTGAAAATGTGTTTTTTTTTCATTGAAACGGCTCTCCTTTCTTCCTTCGCGCTTACACACACGGAAGTGGTGCCAGCGCACTGCTAGAGAGGAAAGAGTGGAGAGTTTGGCCGCGCCCCCACCCGCTGCTCTGGCCTACCTCAGTCCTCCTCATTTGTATTCAAGCAACAACGCCCAGAATGAGGTGTTCCAGAGAGATATTTATGACTCTTTCTCATCTTATCTCTCTTTCTCATGTACTGAGTCTTGATTTTGAAGGAGGATTCATTTACAGTATTAGGGAACCATTAAGGCGCCATATAAAAGCATCAAGAAGTACCATGTCATGGGATCTTTAATACATCTCATGTAGGTCTTCAACCTTTAAGGGTCTTCAACCTTTAAAAACAAAAGAGCCACATTGGCCTCTTTCAAACTAAATTTAAGTCCTGCAAATATTTGATCCACAAACTGATTAATTTACTTTCATTTAAAAAGACGCAGACCTACTGCTTGTTACTATTAATGTGAATAAAAAACAAATATATTCCACTCAGTCCTGTCCTTTAGTCCGACAGCAGCTGACCACATCAGCGGCACAAGGAGTGAACTGTTTTTTAGGCTTATAGTAGTTTATAGCAAATGAACCATGCAGTTTTAAGTTTTATTTCTGTAAAATGTTAATGTCCTCATCAGATAAACACAGCATTTTGCTGCGTTCTGCACCTTTATGCCATAAATCCCGGGGTTGAGGCCAATTGAAACATGAATATTTTGAGGCTTTCCAAATCAAAGTGTACTTTGTCAATTCACTATGTAACAGAAATTATACAGACTGAAATTGCGTTTCACTGGACTCCAAATGTGCAATTTAAACTAAAAACACACGGTGTACACAGGCATCAACAATAAATAAACATAAAACATACAGGCAAGCATATACTCTTCCAACAAGAAGGAAAGTTTGAGGTAGAATGAAATGTACAATATGTAAGGTACAAAAGTGATGGTGCAATTTGTAAAGTGCAAGAGTGCTGAAAGCAGCTTGGTGTGTGTAAGATGGTTTTTGGGTGTCATTAATATGTTCATGGAATTTTCTTCATTGTGTTGATTAGCCTGATGGCTTGTGGAAAGAAGCTCTTTCTGAGTGTTTATGTGGCACTGCATGCTGCAGTACCGCTTCCCAGATGATAGGCGGGAGAACAGTTTGTGCGCTGGGTGGGTAGTGTACTTGATGATATTGATGGCTCTCTTGGAGCAGCGTGATGCATATAAGTCCTGAATGGCTGGTTGGGGTGATCTGATGATCTTTTCTGCAGTCCTCACCACCCTCTGTAGAGCCTTCTTGTCCACCGCTGAGCAGCTGCCGTGCCAGATATAGAGGCTGCTGGTGAGGATGCTCTCAATAGCCCCCCTGTAGAAGGTAGTGAGTGCAGAATTGGGGAGGTTTGCTCTCATCATCCTGCGCAGGAATTGAAGGTGTGTCTGTGCTTGACCAGGGAGGTGGTGTTTGTGGTGTTTGTGGTGGTCGTCTGTGATGTGCACTCCCAGTAACTTTGAGCCCCCTAGGTGAGGGTGGGGAACAGATCTGAATGCCTGTTTGATGTTTGTGTAGACCTGGTCGAGAGTGTTCTCTCCCCTGGTCGCAAAGTTCACATGTTTTATGGTAGTGTGGGAGTACAGTCTTTAGTTTGGCCTGGTTAAAATCGCCCGTGATTATGCAGACCAAATCTGGGTTTGAGTCCTGTAGTGAACTCACAGATTGATACAATGTAGCCAGTGCATCCTTAGTGTTCACACTGGGTGGAACATAAACAGCTGTGATGCTAACGGCAGTGAATTCTCTTGGCAAATAAAATAGACCAGAGGTCTTCAACAGGGGGGTTGCGGAGGTACTGCAGGGGGGTTGCGAAATCTTTTGATTTCACTTTAAAATAATATAATTTTATATTTTATAGTGTAAAATACAGTATTAACCTGTGTATTATTTCCTTGTATTGGATGTACCTTAACAGAGTAGCAATGTTTATACATGACACTAAGCTCAATTTAATATAAAACACAATTCTATGCCTTATATATAGTAGGGGGTCCCTGGCCCAGTTCGCCATCTGTTTGGGGGTCCCTGGCCTGAAAAACGTTGAAGACCCCTGAAATGGACGATATCGACAAAATTGTCATTGTCATGTCAGTTTTATTGCCTCTGTGGGGAAGCTTGTCTTCTGCACCTTTCAATGGCCAAGGAGCATCTCCTCAGGACCACCATCCAGGGACCCATGTCTGTGATGTCATTGCTCATCTTGGTCAGGGCGACCTTCGCACGATTGTACCTGTGCTGCATGTTTGGGTTAATGGGGGAAACTGGTGTGCCGACCACCTCAGACACAGGGAGAACATGCAAACGCTAGTGATGGGTAGATGAGGCATCAAGGTGTGTGTAACACATTTCCCACACTGTGTTGACACTGTGTTGGTGCGTTCTATAGTGCCATCTGGTAGTTTAAAAAAATGAACTGCTTCCTATGCAGAAACATTAACACAGCGCAGGATTCGTTCATTCAGACACGTGAACATTCATTTGTCATAGATGCTCCGATATCCAACAAATGAACTGAAGGTAATGCAGTCTCATTAAAGAAAATCACAGCTCATTGTACAATAAAGTAAGCATATACGTGATACATGAAGAGGTGAATGGTTGTGAAAATGATAGAAAAATAATAGTAAAATAATATAGTTCTTTCAGTAAATCTGTAGTGAGCTCCACTTGGGACTGATTAAAATGAGTCCACACAGAACAGGCCCATCTTCTGTTTCTCTGTGGTTCTGTGATGATGAACCGAGACACTGCAACAGATTTGAGCCTCGTGCAGGTGCCTTAAAGAAAATACAGAGAGTGTGTGAGAGTGAGGAGGGATCGGGCAGTGCTGCAGCTCCACTTTGTTTTTTGGCCATGTGCTTCCTCCAAGTCAGTTGTAGAGTGTCAGACGTGTGGGTCAGCTGCAGGAGAGGGTCAGATGTGTGGGGCAGCTGCAGGAGAGGGTCAGCTGTAGGAGAGGGTCAGACGTGTGTCTAGTGATCATTTCATTAAGGGACACATTGACAGTGTGGGAATCATCTGGAGTCGTGTCTCTGGAGAGTGTGGACCGCGTACTGCAGCTCCAGACATTGAATGAAGATCTGAAATTTCATGTTGTCGTGAGTTTAAAGGGTAATTGAAAGAAAGATTTGGAATTACATTTAGTTTTAATTTTAAAATGGGACTCATGTGGCCTTTGTGCGTGCTCTGAAGGTTCATACGTCCTTGTACCATATCATTGATCCATATCTGGAAATAATTGGAAATAACATCACTATTCACTAAAAGCAAGTTGTGGTTTATGAGCATTTATTGACCAAGTTAATCAGGCAACATTTGAATAGGAAATATGCAAATGAGTGTGGTCATTTACAAATGCAAACAATATTCACTGTATGAAAAATTTACAACATTCCTCTTTCTGTGGAGAAAGTCCTCTGTTTTATCAAACAGCAGTGTCTTCTATTTGTATCTTGGTCATTGCTTCTTTCTTTGCTGAAAGAGATTGTCAATTATTTTGTTCTGGCAGAAACTCCCTGGTTCTTTGAGAGAAGTCTAATCCAAAGTTTCAACTGTGTCTAACTTGTATCCAGGTGAAGGTGTGCTTCACGGTGATAAGCAAGGCAGGGCCTGGTTAATACTTGGATGGGAGACCACTGGGAATTCCAGGTGCCACAGTGGGGCGCCATTGTGTTCTTAGGCAAGACACTTCACCCACATTGCCTAGAATGAAAGTGCTGTGTGCGTGAGTGTTGGAGGTGGTTGGAGGGGCCGATGGCACAGATTGGCAGCCTTGCTTCCGTCAGTCTGCCCCAGGGCAGCTGTGGCTACGGAAAGTAGCTTACCACCACCAAGTGTGGAGTGAATGAACAATTAACTGTAAAGCACTTTGGATGTCATGAAAGGCGCTATATAAATGCTATAAATTATTATTATTATTATTCCTTCATCTTGAGACTGATAAATGTATAATAAAACCTCAACCAAGAAAATGAAAGAAACGTTTAGCACATTTCTGATTGAAATCAAGAAATATTCTGAAATATTAATATTATTTTGTGTCAATCTTCTCCACCCCAGGTCTCAGCGGGCATCCCAGAGTCCAGTGCTGTCAGTGTGAAGACAGAAGAGTCCTCACTGCTTCAACAAAGACAAACTGAGCTCAGAGAGGAAACACAGGGAGAGGACATCAGCGCAGACACACATTTACACTCAGAGACTGAGGGAGACACAGAGCACTCCTCTGACACCGATGATGAAGACTGGAGAGCTCCACTCAGCTGTTCAGCTGCACAGATGGAGACAGACGCTGTTGGAGACCACTACAACCAAGTCCAGATCAGAGCCGGAAGCTCCACTGCACAAACTTCAGGTCTATCCCCCAAATACAAGTCTGCACCAGAGACCAGTGCCACTGTGAACAATGGAAACATGTCAGGAACAGCAGAAGGAGCTGAGGGCAAGAAACACCAGTGCTCTGTGTATCAAAAGAGGTTTGGGAATAATGGGAATTTACAAAGACATATAACATGCCACACAGGGGAGAAACCATTCAGTTTTTCAACCTGTGAGAAACCATTTAACCAAAAGGATAATCTAGATAAACATGAAAAGATACATGCAAAGAAACAATTCAGCTGTTCAATGTGCAAGAGAATATTTACAAAAAAAGGTAATCTAGCTGTACATATTAAGAGACACCTGGGTGAAAGACCCTACAGCTGTTCATTTTGTGAGAGGACATTTTCTGACAAGTCTCATTTAAATGAACATGTGAGAACACACACAGGGGAAAGGCCTTACAGCTGTTCAATGTGTGAAAAGTCATTTTCTCAAAAGGGTGCTCTAATTCGACATATGAGAAGGCACACAGGCGAAAGACCTTACATCTGTTCCATCTGTAATAAAGGGTTTATACGTAGAGATCATTTGAATATTCACATGAGAACTCACCGAAAAGAGTGTGTTTGAAGGATTATTGATTGTGTTCATGAGATGTTTAAAGAGCCTAAATTCTGTTTTGGAGTTTGCTGCTGATCACTCAAAATACAGATGTTTGGGCCAGATCCAGTTCTCGTATCTGATTTTGAACCATAACAGAGAAACAACCCTCAGAGAGTCACAAGCAGCTGCTTCTACACTTCTACAACACACTGCATGGTGTGAACTACAAGAAAAACTGATTCTGATTCAGTCCTTGGACCCACTGTAGTTTGCCTACAAGCCAAACATAGAAGTAGAGGACTCCGTCATGTACATGCTGCAGCGGGAGCTCACCCACCTAGAGACCGCCGGGAGTGCTGTGAGAGTCATGTTCTTTGACTTCTCCAGCGCCTTCAATACCATCAGGCCGGCAATGCTGTGGGGGAAGCTGGAGGACGCGGGAGTTGATGGACATCTCGCTGCCTGGACCATCGACTACCTCACTGACCGTCTACAGTACGTGTGGCTGTGAGTCAGAGGTGGTAGTCTGCAGCACTGGGGCCCCCCAGGGAACTGTCCTCTCACCCTTCCTCTTCACCATCTACACCTCAGACTTCACATACAACACGGACAGCTGCCATCTCCAGAGGTTCTCTGACGACTCGGCCATTGTGGGCTGTGTGTCTGAGGGGAAAGAGCTGGAGTCCCGCTCGGTCATCAGAGACTTTGTGGACTGGTGTGGGCGCAACCACCTGAGCCTGAACACCAGTAAGACAAATGAAATGGTGATCGACTTCAGGAGAAGACCACTGCCTCACTCACCAGTGAACATCCAGTCGTAGGACATAGAGACTGGACAGTTTCAAGTACCTGGGTGTTCACCTCAACAATAAACTGGACTGGTCCCATAACACAGACGCCCTGTACAAGAAGGGCCAAAGTCGCCTCCACCTCCTGAGGAGACCGAGGTCCTTTGGAGCGTGCAGGCCTCAAGACTTTTTATGCTCAAAACTTTTTATGACTCTGTGGTGGCCTCCGCTCTCCTCTACGCTGTTGTCAGCGGGACAGGAAAAGACTTAATAAGCTGGTCAGGAGGGCCAGAACTTTTTTGTATATTAAAATCAAAGACAGGCTTTGCAATTAATTACATTTCTATTGTGGTTTCAGCTATCAAGTTTTTAATTTTTATCCCTCTGTCAAGCTTTATTTATAGAACCCTTTACAACACTCAAGTTGACCAAGACTTTTTACAATAAAATCAAAACTTAAAACATTCAACATTGAAATAAATAAAGCAGAAGGTCACTCTGTCTCATCCTCTGACCCACACAGTAGCTCATCCTGGATTTAAACCTACAACTTCAGGGCTTCAGTACAGACCCTTGTGTTGTGTGGTACAGCCACTGAACCACACAACAGCACGTCAGGCCTTGGAATATTTTCAGCTTCACATACTTTTAATTGTTGTACAGTTTACTGGAGTGAAGACTGAGTAATACGTTGATGTTGAAAATATTTAAATATTTTTGGTACATTCTTTGGAAATACCATAGATATAAATAAAATATAGTTAGTATAATTTGTATTACAATTGGGTGGAGATTTGTGCAGTTCACTCTTTTGTCCACAGGATGGCGCCATACGCCGATGAACAAAACCAGAAAATGAAACAAAGCAGGTTAAAAAGTTTATTCTATTTTATTGCTAGTTGAACAATTCTGCTGAATTCTGCTAAAAAACAGTTCATGATGAATTATATTAAATATACATTAATTACTATGTACACAATACTTTTTGTTATTTGTTAAAATGTATTAGTAAAGTGTGTTTTCTTAAAACATGAATTACTTAAAACATGAAAACAATTAAATATTTATACTCTTAATTATTCAGCTATTTCTGTTATTGTTTTAGAATGTTAAAGGGATAGTTTTTTTTTTTTTGATGTGAATCTGTATGGCATCCCCTTCAGCAGTGTTGTGCATTAACACTGGCTTACCCCTGACAGTGTCCTCTGAGCCAAGTTCTGCCCCGGTTCTGGCGCCGACTAAAGTAGTTCCGGCAAGTTAGCCAGGACATTAAATAAAGCTTGTTTTTCTTCTCAAAACAATAGTCGTCCAAAAAGTGATATATTTTCATCACAAAACAGTTGTCCATGAAAATGTCACAAGTCATAATCGCTTGGTGCTATTTTCTCTCGAGTCCTATCACTGCGCGCTGCTCCCAGCTGGACAGCCGTACCTGTTTGTGTTTTAATACTCGGGAAGTAAAATGACGTTAGCTGGAGGACGTTAGCTTCAGCAAAGAGCCAGAGGGTTACCCGTATGAACCTGAATATACAGATGTAGAAATTAGGCAGAGGGAGTTGGAACGGGAAGGGAGAGGGGAGGGATAGAGAAGTGGTTGAGGCTGGAGCCACTGCGGAAGCCGCGAGAGACCGCCTGACGGATAAGTGGTGGTGCGCTTATACCAACTGTCATTTGATGCCAACTGAGGCAGAAAGTTATTGCTGCCGCAAATGGGATCTGATGCCAGATATGCAGAAGGAGACTAGCGACTGCATCAGAAACCACTCCGAACAACTGAAAAAGCTGGGAGCAGCTTGCAATGATAGGACTCGAGAGAAAATATCACCAAGCGATTATGACTTGTGATTTCTTAATGGGCAACTGTTTTGTGACGAAAATATATAACTTTTTGGACAAATATTGTTTTGAGAAGAAAAACAAGCTTTATTAAATGTCAGAAAAGCGCTTCAGTTTTAAATCGATAGTTCGGGGTTTTTGAATCTGTATGGCATCCCCTTCAGCAGTGTCATGCATTAACACTGGCTTACCCCTGATAGTGTCCTCTGAGCAGAGTTCTGTCCCGGTTCTGGAGCTGACGAAAGTAATTCCGGCAAGTTAGCGGGGACATTTAATAAAGCTTGTTTTTCTTCTCAAAACAATATTTGTCCAAAAAGTAATATATTTTCGTCACAAAACAGTTGTCTATGAAAAAATCCCAAGTCATAATTGCTTGGTGCTATTTTCTCTCGAGTCCTATCATTGCGAGCTGCTCCCAGCTTTTTCAGTTGTTCGGAGTGGTTTCTGATGCAGTCGCTAGTCTCCTTCTGCATATCTGGCATCAGATCCCATTTGCGGCAGCAATAACTTTCTGCCTCAGTTGGCATCAAATGACAGTTGGTATAAGCGCACCACCACTTATCCGTCAGGCGGTCTCTCGCGGCTTCCGCAGTGGCTCCAGCCTCAACCACTTCTCTATCCCTCCCCTCTCCCTTCCCGTTCCAACTCCCTCTGCCTAATTTCTATATAATTATATAATATATAATATATATAATTTCTAAATAATGTATATTCAGGTTCATACAGGTAACCCTCTGGCTCTTTGCTGAAGCTAACGTCCTCCTCGTCGGTGTTGTAGTCAGTCATTTTACTTCCCAAGTATTAAAACACAAACAGGTACGGCTGTCCATCTGGGAGCAGCGCGCAGTGATACGACTCGCAGTGATACGACTCGCAGTGATACGACTCGCAGCGATACGACTCGCAGCGATACGACTCGCAGCGATACGACTCGCAGCGATACGACTCGCAGCGATACGACTCGCAGCGATACGACTCGCAGCGATACGACTCGCAGCGATACGACTCGCAGCGATACGACTTCTTTTTGAGAAGAAAAACAAGCTTTATTAAATGTCCCCGCTAACTTGCCGGAACTACTTTCGTCAGCTCCAGAACCGGGGCAGAACTCTGCTCAGAGGACACTATCAGGGGTAAGCCAGTGTTAATGCACGACACTGCTGAAGGGGATGCCATACAGATTCACATCAAAAACCGCGAACTATCGATTTAAAACTGAAGCGCTTTTGTGGATATTTACAATTCTTGTTTTTGTCCACACGATGACGCCAAACTTCGCTTAAAAAACAACTTCAGGACAAATTATATAAAATAATTAAATACGTTAATTACTATACACATGATTCCTTTTGTTATCATTCAATTAATTGTTTAAACTTATTAGAAAAAAAATGTTTTCTTAAAACAAAAATATTAAATATTTATACTCAACTATTTCTGTTACTAATGCTTTGGAATGTTAATGTATTCATAATTTTAAATTCAGCATCAAGAGTGTGTGATTATTTGTGGAGAGGAATATTTTAATGAAAGTCCAGTTTTGGGGGATATGTGTAGTTCTCATTTTTGTCCAAATGAGAGCGCACAGGGGCTGAGCTTTATATTTTTATTTTTTTAATTATTATTTATTTATTTATTTTTGGCAAGTAAGCAATTTACTTTTACATATACATGTGGCAAAAGTGCAATCATAACAGAAATAACAAAAAAAAGGAGTGAGAAGAAAACTTATTTAATCCCACCCCCTCTTCTAATTTAACATGAGTTTTCTTTTGTGTTCTTCAGACATTTTACATTAGACCATATGAACTATTTACAAGTGAGGACAATGAGTCACCGTTATAGCTTGGTTACGTAACTATCATCATATTGCAACAATACAAAAGGAAACCAACAATGGTAAAGAAATTAAGAATGCCAACAATGGAAACAGACGCAGATACAAGTAATGTGATGGAGAGAATATTCCAGCAATGGTGAGAAAACAAGTATAAACCAGCACTGCAGAAGGCAGTTTGTTCTAATATTCAGACCCACTCTCTATAAACTGTGACCAGACCATATATTTACAGAACGACTTGAATTTATGGATATTTTGGCATTTCTTGGGACGTGTATCCAGACTGTTCCAGAGTTTTATACCACATGTAGATGCACAGAAACATTTATGGGTAAATCAGACATTTGGCAATTTGAAATTTCCACACCCTCTTAAATTATGAAGTTTTGTAGATTTGGTAGTAAACTGTTGAACGGTTTGAGTAATATTATCAGTGTATATTTTACAAGGTCAGGAATCTTTAGGAGCTTAGATTGAATAAAAAATATTATGGGTGTGCTCTAAAATTCTAAATCACAAAGCTTGTTTTTGTAACATAATCAATTGGTTACAATCAATTGGTACATTGGTAAGTCTCCCTCACACTTCAGCACAATATGTGAAATCAGGGAGAACCAATGAACAGTTTAGTGTACGAAGGGCATTTTGATCAAGGTAATCGTGTTGCCTTGCAGGCAATTGTTCCTTTAATAAATCATTTCTTTAATTTCATGATTAAAAATCTCAGGTTCCATGGTGGTTTAGAGGTATTTTTCAGGGGTATTTCATTGCATTTATGGTTTGGATTAAGAAAAAAATAGCAGAATATTGTCACTTCCAGTTTGCCTTTTTTCCGGTTGCAGTTGTGGCCAGGCAGCACGTGCCTTGGAGCTCAAATCAGGCAATGCTGTGAGTTTCTTGATGCCTTTATAAGTTTGTAAACATTTATATTTTTCTATTGCCAAGTGAATATGTAAAGTTTTTATGAAAGTACTTTGTTTTTGTTTCACATTCGGTTCAGATTCTAAGAGCAGTGTTGTTTTATTACAGTTTTCACCATCTGAAGAGGAAAATTAAAGTACAAAACATTCTCCTGTGGTTCTTCAATGGTTTAAGGACATAACAGTAATACTTCACTTTGTTTATTATAGCTTTAAGACTTTTGGAAATTTTAGTTTTTATACTGTATGTCTAATGTGGGCTTTCCATGATAATTTACTGTCTCTTATAACTCCCAGGAATTTATTTTCAATTTGGACACCTTCAGGCAGAATTGGTAACTCTGTGTTAATCTTATGCTTGCCAAACATCATTGCCTTGGTCTTATTCAAGTTTAATGACAATTTATTAATATCCATCCACTTTTATTTTGTTTAGCTCCTCATTTAGAGTAATTATTAATGTAAGTAATCATGTTTTTGACTGCTTAGACTGTTGCCCCTGTGACCTGGCCCTGGATAAGGGGAAGAAAATGAATGAATGAATGTTTTTAACTTGGGCTGTAAAAAAAAAAAGCAGTTCATTCCAGAAGTTTGAGTTAAATTTAAGACAGGCTTTGAATTACTTGCATTTCTATTGTGGTTACAGCTGTCAAGTTTTTGTTGTTGGCGTTTTTGTCCCCCCCAGTCAGTCTTTATAGAGCCCATTACAACACTCAAGTTGACCAAGGCTTTTTTACAACAAAAACAAAACTTCAAACATTCAACATTCAGCAGTGAAATAATAAACCAAACTGTATTAAAATAATTTAACATGCAGGTCTCAGAGGTCCAGAAGGGAGAGACCTACTACAACCTACATGAGCACATACAATTAACATCTGAATCTGATCCAAGGCCGTTTTAGCTTTGTGGCGGCCGAGGGAATTTTTGCAGCAACATTTACACTGCAGATACTTTTGGAGGCCCTGTTCTGTTTAATGCACTTCTACTGTTTTCTAATATTAAATTTGAATGTTTGAAGTTATTGTGGTCTGTACTGCCACCTTGTGGGACTGGCAGGTATTGTTTTAAGAATAACTTGCTGCGTGCTTACGTCGCCAACATATGACTACGAGTTGAACATAGCGGGATGCTCACTTTTCCGTGCTATGTTGTAGTTCTAGTTCTTTAAGTTTTCAAGATGGCTTTGAAGGCATTGTCAGTAAGTTTATATAATTGTGATATTCTGTTATTAACCGGAATGTAAAATACAAACGTATTCTTTGAATATATATTTTATTTGCCAAATGTTACCACGAACGTTGTACTATTTGTAACGAGTCAAGCCAGTTGTTAGCCAATTCTAAATGAGTTGTATTTTGTGATTTTCATTCAGTTTTACCCTACTTCAACGATCCATAAAGAAAGAAAGGGAATGGAAAACTTCTTGTCTGTGTGGTCTATTGGAGAGGAGTTATCTGGCTGTTAACTCTGGCAAGGGGCTGGGGCTGGACAGCACAGTAAAACGACGTCTTCGGCGTGCTAATCTTTGCGCTTGGAAGAACAAAGGACTTCGTGGGACCTACACGTACGCATCCGACAGAATCACAACGGCACAACGTCTCAAGTAAGCACAATGAGAAAAAAGTTAGGATGTCTGTACATGCTTCGAACTCCGGATCTGTGAAAACAAGATCTAATGCCTCTTGTTCATCTAAAAAGACTTCAAGTTCCTCTGCTAGCAAACTTGCTATTGCCACCGCTCGCGCAGAGGCGGCAAAGACTGAAGCAGCATTCACTGCGCAAGAGAACGAACTGAAATTAAAACAAGCAGAATTAGAATTGGAAAATAAGCGTTTGGAAATTACGTTGGATAAAGTTCGACTTGAAAAACGAGCTGCAGCTACAGCAGCCAAAGCAGATGTATTAGAAGCAGCAGTGAAACAGGAATGTGAATATTTCAGCAACACTGATGTCCCGGCTGATGACTCACGAGCTCGCACCAATGACTACGTTGAAGGGGTGATTAAGAACACTCCAGCGGTGCAAACAGGCAGTGCACCCATGAGCATCCTAGACGTTCAGGCTCCTGAATATGCACATACTGTCACTTCTTACCACACTGTAGGCCCAAATAGACTGCCCCCACAGCAGAACCCTGCATGCAAATCAGTAGGCAATCCCTCCTCACATGCAAGCGCTGCCCACCAGCACCACGACCCTGTGTACACTCAGTTTAATGAAAATAGTGGAATGTTGGACTTTGAGATTCATGGCCAGATGTGAGCTCATTTCCACTGGGCTTACGCAATTCAACGACCGCCCTGAGTGCTTCAGAGCATGAAGAGCTTCCTTCATGAACTCTAATCGAGACCTTAACCTGTCAGCTAGCGAGCAGCTGGACCTACTGGTGAAATGGTTAGGCAAAGACTCGGCTGAACATGCTAGGCGCATAAGAACTGTGTATGTGAATTATCCAGAGTCTGGGCTTAAAGCTGTATGGGATCGCCTATATGAATACTATGGCGCACCAGAGGTGATGGAGAGCTCTCTGTTCAAGAGATTAGAGGACTTTCCCAAAATACAGAACAAAGATGGGTGAAAACTCAGAGAACTGAGCGACCTACTGATGGAAATACAGGCCGCCAAAGATGATGGGGAACTGTTTGGCCTTAGCTATCTAGACACGCCCCGTGGAGTTAGCCCAATTGTGCAGAAACTGCCATTTTACTTGCAAGAAAAGTGGCTCATACAAGGTTTCAACTACAAGGAGGAGCAAGTCAGGGCCCCCTATCCCCCATTTAGCTTCTTTGCCCACTTTGTGTGTCAGCAGGCGAGAATGCGCAACGACCCCAGCTTCTTGCTGGCTGCCCCCAACAATGAACAGCCTGGCCATGGCAAGCCTGCACCTAAGTTGGAGGCTAAGAGAGCAGTAGCCGTTCTCAAGACAGCAGTGACCCCTAGTGACACACTCACGTCCTTTTTTGAGTCCCCCACTACAGACAAGCCTGCCAGTAGAGTGGACCCAGCCAAACGTTGCCTGCTGCACAACAAGCCCCACCCGCTACACAAGTGCCGCGGGTTCAGAGACAAGCCTATAGAGGAGAGAAAGGCACTCTTGAAAAAATATGGAGTGTGCTACAAATGCTGCAAGGCCATACACTTGGCAAAGAACTGTAAAGATGAGGCGAGCTGCACAGAGTGTGGAAGCAGCATGCACATCGCAGCGCTACACCCTGGCCCAGCTCCGAAAGCCAACAGCCCTGCAGACCCTGCACCGGAGAATGGCGGGGAGACAGCCGTCTCAGCTTCGTGCACCAAGGTATGTGGGGAAGGGGTCTCAGGGCGCTCCTGTTCGAAAATATGCCTAGTGAAGGTATACCCTGCCACTCACCCAGATGCCGCAGTCCACATGTATGCCATATTGGATGAACAAAGTAACCGTTTGCTGGTGCGGTCTGAGTTCTTCACTGTTTTCAATGTCTCAGGGCAGCCCTCTCCGTACTCCCTGAAAACATGTGCAGGAATGATAGAGACTGAAGGCAGACAAGCACGCGACTTTGTCATAGAACCACTAAATGGCAGCGTGGCTCTCTCACTGCCACCACTGGAATGTAATGAAATCCCAAACAATCGCACAGAGATTCCCACACCGGAGGTTACCTCCAGCCACGATCACTTGAAACACCTATCGAAACACATCCCAAACCTCGATCCACAGGCACACATCTTGCTCCTCTTAGGCCGACGTAAGACGTTAGACGTAATCAGAGCCCATAAGGTACGAAGACAAGTAAACGGCCCACATAACGCACCCTACGCCCAAAAGCTGGACCTGGGCTGGGTGATCGTGGGTGATGTGTGCATAGGAGACATGCACAACCCCCCTCTTGTCCATTCTTACTACACGAATGTGCTGAGAAACGGGCGCCCCTCTCTCTTTCAGCCATGTCCGAACAGCTACACGGTAAAGGAGAGATACAGCGACTCTGAACCCCCCTCACACTCCCTCCTGCACGGGAGCAGTCACGCTAGGGCCACGCAGGGCGCTTTAGACAGTGACGAGTTTCAGACAACCAAGGACGATGAGGCCGAGGCCCCCTCCATAGAGGACTTGCAGTTCCTGAGCATCATGGACCAGGGAGTCTACAAGGGAAACAGCTGGGTGGCTCCCCTGCCCTTCAGAGTGCAGCGACCGCAGCTGCCTGACAATCGTGCTCAAGCACAAGACCGCTCTTTTCGAAGAAAGCCTGAAATGAAAGAACAATTTTTCGCATTCATGGAGAAAATACTACAGAATGGACACGCTGAATTGGCCCCCCCACTGAAACCTGGCGAGGAGCACTGGTACCTCCCGTGCTGCGGGGTTTATCATCCAAGAAAGCCCTCACTGATAAGAGTAGTGTTCGACTCTAGTGCACAGCACAAAGGACTGTCTCTGAACCAAGTGCTCTTAACCGGACCAGACCTGAAAAATAGCCTCATCGGCGTCCTTCTCCGTTTCAGGAAAGAACAAATTGCCTTCTCCGTGGACATACAACAAATGTTCCACTGTTTCAAGGTCAAGCCTGAGCATCGAAACTTCCTCAGGTTCCTCTGGTTCGCAGACAATGACCCAGACAAAGAGATTACAGAATACCACATGAACGTACATGTGTTTGGAAACAGTCCCTCCCCTGCCGTGGCCATTTACTGCCTCAGACGCGCAGCTCAGGGAGGCCAGAGCGAGTATGGAGATGATGCACAGCAGTTCGTAAGCAGAGATTTTTATGTAGATGACGGGCTAAAGTCCCTTCCTACAGCCGATAAAGTGATCAATCTGCTCAAAAGAACACAGAGAATGCTGGCCTGCTCTAATCTCAGACTACACAAGTTGGCCTCGAACAGCAAAGAGGTCATGGAGGCCTTTCCATGCGAGGATCGGGCCACAGATCTAAAAGACCTCGACCTGGCTGCTGATGACCTACCAGTGCAGAGGAGCCTCGGACTCGACGTGGAGTCCTCTCTACAGTGAACAGCCTGTACGACCCCCTTGGATTTGTCTCTCCAGCGACAATTCAAGGAAAGGCACTCCTACGTGAACTCATCACTGACTCACCTGACTGGGACGCCCCACTGCCCACTGAAAAGGAGAAGCTGTGGGACAGCTGGAGAGATTCTCTTCAAGAACTACAAAGACTAAGAATCCCCAGAGCCTACACTTGTGTGTCCATGTCCACAGCCGAACGAGTGGAGCTTTGCGTCTTTTCGGACGCATCTGAAAAGGCAGTTGCTGCAGTTGCATACCTAAAAACTGTAGAGGCAGATGGCCGATGCCGCACAGGACTGATTTCAAGCAAGGTGAGACTCGCACCTCGCCCGGAACACACCATACCCCGCTTGGAGCTATGCGGAGCAGTCATGGCAGTGAACCTGGCCGAAACAATCATGTCTGAAATCGACATCTCGTTTGATGCAGTCACATTCTATACAGACAGCAGGATTGTACTCGGGTACATCTCAAATGAGAAAAGGAGGTTCTACGTGTACGTCAGCAACCGAGTCCAGCAGATCAGACGAAGCACCCTACCACAACAGTGGAGGTACGTTCACACGGAACACAATCCTGCAGACATTGCCACACGGTCAATCTCGGCAGGCCGGCTGAGAGACACTATGTGGTTCACTGGGCCAGCCTTTTTGTGTCAGCCTGACGACACACCTGCTGAACGGACTTTTGAACTCTTGGACCCAGAACACGATCCTGAAATCAGGCCACAAGTGACCACACTCTCAACCACAGTGCTCCCTCACCTTGGCTCGCAGCGGTTCAGCCGCTTCTCACGCTGGAGTTCGCTCACAAGAGCCATTGGGGCACTAATCCACATCATTCAGTGTTTCAAAAGAGACAGCAATGAAGGACAGTGTCAGAAGTGGCATCTTTGTGGCTCACCTGTGGCAGTGAATGTTCTTAATCAGAGTGCAGCGGTCATCATTAGGGCCGTACAACAGGAAGCCTTTGAGAAAGAACTGCAGTGTGTCACATCTGAAGCGAACATCCCAAAGAGCAGCCCACTCTGGTCCCTCGACCCCTTTCTTGATCAAGAAGGCCTGCTGAGAGTGGGGGGGACGCATTGCTGCTGCTGACTTGGGGTCTAATGAAAAGAGACCTCTGATCTTGCCTGGGCGCCACCATATACAGTAGCTACCCTCATTGTGCGCCACTTTCACGAACAGGCACATCATCAAGGGCGCCATTTTACAGAGGGCGCTATCCGATCTGCAGGCTACTGGATACTGGGGGGCAAGAGATGCATCAACAGAGTGATCTTTGAATGCATTGTCTGCCGCAAGCTTAGAGGAAAATGTCAAGTGCAAAAGATGGCTGACCTGCCGCCAGACAGACTCAGCGCTGAACCGCCCTTCACCAACGTCGGGATGGATGTGTTCGGGCCATGGGCTGTCGCTGCACGGCGCACAAGGGGAGGATACGCCGAAAGTAAGAGGTGGGCTGTTCTCTTCACTATCGGTCACAACTGAGAACCTAAATAACCCATTGAAATTTTGGAGAGTGATCAAGTCTTTATCTGTGAACAAAAGCCCCCAGGTTCTTCCCACTTTTGTTTTAAAAGACTCAGTTCCAGTTATGACAGAACTGAGGTCTTAAATTGCTTTAATAAGCATTTTGTGTCATATGGGTTTTTGTTTGACTCTACAGGAGCTCCCTCTGTGCCTTATTGTACAAACTCTCAAATGTTTTCTGGAGAACCTTTTACATATGTACCTTTTACTGTGCAGCAAGTTCATAAGTCTCTGAAAACTCTGAATCAGAGAAAATCTCCTGGGCCAGATTTGATAGGGCCTTACTTTTTGAAAATGGCTGCCGATTTTATTGCACAGCCTCTTACAATACTTTTTAATCTGTCGATCGAAAACAAGGAAATTCCTTCAGTCTGGAAGTCAGCATTTGTTGTGCCCCTGCTAAAAGGAGGTGATCTAGCAGTTTTAACCAACTACAAGCCAATATCAAATCTGTGTGTCTTATCAAAAATTCTTGAAGCCCTTGTTTGTGATCAACTTAGAGTTTCTATACTCTAATGACCTTCTTTCAAAACTGCAGTCAGGCTTTAGGAAAAAGCACAGTACCATCACTGCGGCTACAAAAGTGATCAATGATATAATTGTTGCTCTTGATAAAAAGCAGTACTGTGCTGCACTCTTTATTGATCTGTCAAAGGCGTTTGACACTGTGGACCACACAGTCATAAAGCAAAAGCTTATCAGTTTTGGTCTGTCAGATCATGTAGTGTCCTGGTTCACCAATTATTTGAGTGACAGGACCCAATGTATCAAATACAGTATGATGGTTTCTGCTCTGAATTTGAGAGTCTCCACAAGGGGGTGCCATAGGATTCTATATTAGGACCTCTCCTATTCATTATGACTTGGGACAAAATGTGTCCAATGCTAATATGCATTTTTGTGCCGATGACAATCATTTACTGCTTTGGCTCATCTCCTGTTAATGCTATTGAATCTCTGCAGAAATCTTTTGATGTGGTGCAGCACACACTTCTGCAGCTAAAACTAGTCCTTAATGCTGACAAAACTAAACTAATGTTGTTCTCAAACTCCAAGAAGAATCCGCAAGATGTCCCCACAGTGTCCACTCTTGAGGGAAATGAAATTGAGGTGGTACATTTGTACAAATATATTGGTATCTTGCTTGATGACACCCTGACTTTTAAACCCCACATTGACAATCTTGTGAAGAAACTCAAATTGAAATTGGGTTTTTTTTATTCTGAAATAAATTGTGTTTTTCTTTTAAGGTTAAAAGGCGCCTTGTCACTGCAACTTTTTTTTATCCATTTTAGATTATGGAGACTTGCTGTATATGAACGCTTCAGCTCAATGTCTGAGTAAGATTGACTCTGTGTATCATGCTGCTTTGAGGTTTGTTACTAACTGTAGGGCCTTGACTCACCACTGTGAACTGTATTCTCGAGTGGGATGGCCTTCTTTGTCCACTAGGAGGTTGACTCATTCGTACACCTTTATCTACAAGGCCATGCTTGGACTACTTCCCTCCTACATATGTAACTTAATCACACAGAGAAGTGTTGACTCTTATGGTTTGCGTTCAAATGATCAGTTGTTGCCCTCTGTTCCGTTTGTTCGCACAGAGTTGGGGAAAAAGGGCTTTTGTCTTCTCTGCCCCCTCGACATGGAACAAGCTGCAAAAGGACTGGAAATTAACGGAATTTCTCGTTGAATGACTTTAAATCCAGACTGGGAGCTCTTGAGACAGCCTCCATAAATTGTACCTGTTTTAACTAATTTATATGTAATTTTAACTAATTTATATGTAATTTTAATTGTGTTTTAATTGTCTTTTTGCTGCCTCTAGGTCAGGGCTCCCTTGAAAAAGAGGGAAATCCCATTGAGATTAAAATCTCAATGGGATTTCCCTGGTTAAATAAAAAAATAAAATAAAGTAAAATAAAAACGGGGGGAGGGGTAAGTCAGTGACTTACCAGTTGAGCTAACCAGCCGGTACAATGACCTTTGAGCCAGAGCTCGGTGGCTGCATCATTAAATGGTCCTAGGAGAATCAGACAGTCGGAAATTATGCCATATTTCTCTGATGAAATAGGTGAGAGGTCTATTGTGAGACTTGCCGAAGCAGCACCCACTGCCTCTCTTTGCTTAAACAGTCTTTACAGCATACTGTAAGTGCTGTTCCAGCGGGTTTCCACTTCTTGGATAAGATTGAGTTGAGGCTTCCCCAATTGTTAAACTTACCTTTGCAGTGGTACTGCTCGTGAAATATCACACTATATTCCTGGACTTGGCTTGGATGTCAGAGAGCTCAGGGGTCTGGTCAAGGGCCTTCTTCACCACTAAGTTAAGGGTGTGAGCTACATGTTGTAGTGTGGCACAAAAAAACAGAAACAATAATAAATTTAATGTTTAATGACAAAATGGTCTGTTTCCCAGAGGCATTGACTGAGATTAATTAGCTGAAGAACTTGTAAATGGGAACCTGATTAACACCATCTACGGCGGGCAAACCCACCCAACATACACAGCAACTGTGGGTTTTAGACACTGCAATACACAACAATTCAACCAGTGCAAACAACAGGTCCCATACACAGTATAGTCAGCCAAAAGGCTCAGTTTTTAGTTTTCCACTTGGCTATAGCCACTGGCTAAATTCAGTGTAGAAAACCACTGGGCTCCAGCCAAAGCATCCAGAGACTCCTCTATCCTTGGAAGGGGAAATGCATCTTTCCTTGTTTTAGCGTTTAACAGCCGATAATCTACACACATGCGCAGTGTACCATCTTTTTTCAGCACCAAAACAATTGGGGAGGAATACGGACTTCTGCTCTCACGTATTATTTGACTCTGCAACAATTGCTGGATATGTTTACGAGACACTTCATATTGTGAGGGAGGGATTCTCCTGTAAGGTTGCCGCACCGGGGTTTCGTCTAACAGTGGGATTTCATGAGATATTAAGTTTGTGCAACCCACATCTAGATCATTTTTTGCAAAAACTGTACTGTACTTAGTTAAAAAAAAGGCACTTGCTTGTTCTCGCTCCTTTTCTCTCAGGTTTTCAAATTCAGGTAAGTCCAGTTCAGTTTTGTTACGTGTTTACTTCTTGACTGTACAGCTTTTTGAAACTACTGACATCTGCACATGTGACTGCTCCAGTACAACATCAACCATTTGAACAGTGGCAAGTATCCTGCGAGGTGTTAACCAAACATCTGTTGTACCCACATTTGTAACTGGCACAAATGCTCTGCCATCCTCTGCTTTTATCAAGCCTTCCGGCAGGCCAGTATGTTCGTTCCCCAAAGGTTCAACCACCAGATCTATGGGCTGGTTTAAAGGCACATGTGGGCAGGTAACTGGGACATATTTAAGATTTCCAGCTGGAATACAAAATGGCTTCTTACCCTCCACTCTCACTAGATGGGGGTCTTGAGAGTTGGCTGTGGCCTCCATCACCTGGCAATACTGCAGGACTCTTTTCAGCCCAGGTGGAGCAGATCGAATCACTGGTGCCTCCCAAAGGTCAGGGCCATGTTGCTTCAACAATTCACAGTAAAGAGGATTAAACACATTCATGCCCAGCACACCTGGTACAGCTGCCTTTTTCCGTCTCATATAATCATCGGGTGAATCTTGGCCAGAAACAGTAATAAATTTAATGTTATTTATTTGTAACCGAGGGCGGTTAAGGCCCCCCGCTTATATTTTTAGTAGTATAACAGGTAAATCTGACAGAATAGAAATCATTCATAAAAGGCTAGTGGATAGTGTAAAAATTGATACAATTTTATTTATTCAACTCAAGTTTAAAAATGCAAACTCAATACAATAAAGTGCTATAGTCAATGGGATAAAGTGCGTTAGTTTGACACTCGCAGAAACCACTGGGTTAAGCTGCGTTGGTTAGATTTACACACACATTTCACTGGGTTAAGGTGCGGTAGATTCTCAATTACAGCAAGCACAGTTGGTAATTCACTCCACATGCGTAACCCCAAATGGACTGTCTAGCACTTCTAATTTTTATCTACAAAGAGCACAGTTGAACACAAAACTTATATAAAAAAAATGAGAGCACAATTGAGAGCACACTTGTCCGACCGTGGTCTGCTGTTGAACAACAACAAAAAATAAGCAGACTGACCCAAGAGCAGCTTCACTCCAAGGCTGCTTAATGTGGAAGCATGTAGTCAAGTTACCTTAGTGCTTTAATATCCCTATGGCACTAGCAGGGCCCTGGGTACAGCCAGACGGAGGCGGACAGCACAAAACACCCCTTTCAGCACCCTGGCGCAAATATAAAACGCAAGCTATAATGTTGCCACTATGCTACACATCAAACAACATTGTAGACAAAAGAAAATGAACAAAAGAGCACTTACACGACATAGCACCCATCTCAGCCACAGCCCTGAATGAATGAACCAGCCCCGGTGAGCACACCAGGGATGAAAGTGGCCAATCATGAAAAAAGCGGAAAGGGGAAAAAAAAATTCCGGGGGGGGGGGGGGGCAAAACTTTAATAAATAGCAATAAAACACATTTTTAAACAATTGTAGTGGTTTTTATTTGAAAGTTGATATCAAAACACGGCACTGACCCCGATTTTGCGTCATCAAAGTCTGATAACGAGCCGAGAGAGCGCACTCGCGGCGCAGCTCGGGGCGTGCGGTGTCCGCAGCACCAGAAGAGCACACAAGCTCGCGCGGCCCCGCACACATGTACAAGTTTAATACGAGACATGTACTTTTGTTTCTGAATACGGGACGATTACATTTTTCAACGGACGGTTGGCAACCCTAAACACAATTATACATATATAATACACACCCAAAATTTCAACGTATTTGGAAAAAAAAAATAAAATAAAATTACCACGCGGCTAAAAAAAAGCGGAGATCCGCTAAAAAGCGGAACTCTTTCATCCCTGGCACACCTTAAACTAATCCCCGTAATCAAACGGTGCGTTCACAGGCACACCAAAAAAAAGGAATTTAGAAAGACTGCCTGAAACCCGCATTTTAGTCTCACTGGTTACATATTGATGCGACAAAATGGTTAGTTTCCCAGAGGCACTGACTGAGGCTGAGATAGCTGACGAACTTGTAAATGGGAACCTGATTAACACCATGTACGGTGGGCAAACCCACCCAAAATACACAGCAACTGTGGGTTTTAGACCCTGCAATACACCGCAATTCAACCAGTGCAAACGACAGGTCCCATACACAGTATGATCAGCCAAAAGGCTCAGTTTTTAGCAGGGAAGTGACCATAAGTAAGGCTACATCCACACGGCAACGCAACACAGGATTTTTTCTTACCGGGTAAAAAAAATATCACGTTCACACTGGGAACGGATCAGTAAAATATCACGTACACATGGCAATGGAACGCTTGCTGAAAACGACACATTACACATGCCATGCCTTGAAGTTCTTCACTCAGGGACACAAGTAAGGCTCTGGACACCCGAATGTTCTCTCTCCATTCTGCGTCCACCGCAACGCCATTCACAAAGTTGTCCCACGAGCTACTTGTTCTTCCAGGTCTCACCCAAAATCTCCTTCTTTTGGCACGTCTAGTAACACGCTGTGGCGGGTTTAAAAGAATCTGGCACATGCTGTGCTGGCGTCTCTGCTGCTCGCTTAGTTGGTATAACTGCAGTACATTTTCTTTCAATAACGCAAGTAAACTTAGCAGTGACTGCAGCACTGCTACTACTGCTATTCTGGTGTCCATCATGGTCTTGTTACAAATGAATGTTGTGCGCGAGGCTGCTATTTGTTCTCGCCATGTGGTTGTGACGTAGGCGTAAACAAATCTGTTCTACTCGTCCAGACGACTCCGCAACGGTAACGTTGCCAGAGTTTTCCACTCTGGAAACCGTTCCCAAAAAATATCGTTTTGGGGTACCCAGAAGGCTGGTGCCATGTAGTCTGGTTAACACCTGACCATATCACAAGTGAGATATGGGTCTGGAAACTCCGAAAAATCCCGTAGCAGAGGTGTGGTTAGCGATTGCCAACGGCCGTTTATTGGGCGTTATGAATGTCTATCATTGAGCGTATACGTAAGTCCATAGCCAATCATGTCAGTTGTCAGTTCAAACTACAAGCTTCCGTTTGTCATGTAGTACGCGTCACCGTCTTGCCACACCTCCCCGCTCTCTGATTGGGGCCCTAAATCTGGGACTCTCGCTTGGACGAGTTTCCAGGCCGCCTTCCAGTTCGAAACGAACGGAAGCGGCCTGGGAATTCCCAGGCTAGGTGCCATGTGGACGCAAGACCGAAACGATAAAAAAAAACTTTATCGGATTCACTCGCTCCACAACGTTGCCGTGTAGACAGGGCCTAAAATAAACAAATTAAACAAACAAAGAAAGATGAGGAGTTAGTCCGCCCTGTACAATCTACTTTTATTTCAGAACCACCAACTAGGATGGACTAACTAGCAGGTAGCAACAAACTGCGTCGTACACCCCGCACACACAGCTCACCAACCACGCCACAGGTCCCCAGGCTTGAAACCCAACAGTCCCAACGATAACTATTACCACACCTGGCGTGGGTGAGCACCGCATGAGCCCAGCAAACGCTCCGAGTCCCACGGAAACTGGCACCTCCCGCTGCACCGGCTTCTTCCCTTTTTAACCTCGTTTGGTCAAAGGTGCTGCAGCGCCCTCGTGAGGTACCACCCGTTACATACACATATGGCATGATTGAGCCGTAGCTCCCTTGCACAAGCCCCCATATTGGCAGCCGCACATATTTAGCTGCCACAAAACTAAAACAGCCTTAGATAAGATTTGACGTTAACTGTATGTGCTTGTGTAGGTTGTAGTAGGTCTCTCCCTTTTGGACATCGGAGACCTGCAAGTTAAATGATTTTAATACAGTTTGGTTTATTATTTCACTGCTGAATGTTGAATGCTTGAAGTTTTGATTTTGTTATAAAAAGTCTTGGTCAACTTGAGTGTTGTAAAGGGCTCTATAAATAAAACCTGACAGGGGGGGGAAAAAAACTAAATAAAACAAACCTTGATAGCCATAAGCACAATAGAAATGTAATCAATTGCAAAGCCTGTTTTTTGTATATTAAAATCAAACTTCTGGAACTGACTGCTTTTTACAGCGCAAGTCAAAACCCTGTTTATTAAAAATAAATAAATAAATTTATATATATATATAATATTTTTTTTATTTATTAAAAAAAACAGTAAAGACTGATCAAGATTTAATAGGAATGCAACCGATCGCGGTTTGGCTCGTAGGTAGGTCCGGTAACTTTTTTTCTTCTCAAAACAAAACATTTGTCCAAAAGTTAACCTTTAGCGGAAGTGTACGGCAGCCGTAAAGGGAAGTTTACAAGTGAACAGGCTAATACAGCTAATATGCGCGCAGTGATACGAATCGACAGACACAATACGCGATCGCCAAGTACTGCTGGATGCAGAGACCTGCACAGGTTCGGGTACCCGCGGGTGAACTGTTAACTTTTATAAAACGGGTGAAAAATGTTGCTCTGTGTTGGATGCCGGGTCGGGTCGGAAGAACCAGAGCGCGGGTCTATCTGCGGTTTACAAAATGCGCCTACAAAAAATAAATACTATACAAATATAAAGGCCTATGTTGTAGAGAAATGCAAACACCATTTCCAAGATAAAAAGTAAAATCTGATTTAAAAAAAAAAAAAATTTGTCTGTACGCGCGCACTGTTTTCAAATCACGCGATGTCCTGCAGTGCATTTGAAAATGACTAAGGAAGAGCTGAAAAAGAAGTTAGTCAACGGACAGTACAAATCATCTCACTTGCCTTGTGGCAATAAACTTCTGTATTTCATTTTGGCTCTCCTATTTATTTTCATGCGGGTACGGTTCGGGTCGCGGGCCTATTTATAGCGGTTCGGCTCGGGTGCGGAACGAAAACTTTAATTCTGTCGGGAAACGGTTCGGGTTCGGAATGAAGTATGACGGGTTCGGGTGGGTGCGGTTTGCGAAAATTTGACCCGTGTAGGACTCTGGCTGGATGTTTCGTGCACAACTGTTTGGGACGCAAATATATCACCTTTCGGACAAATGTTTTGTTTTGAGAAGAAAAACAAGCTTTATTTCATGTTCCAGGGAAGTTACCGGACCTACCTACGTGGGCTCCAGAAAGCGAGCCAAACCGAGATCAGCTGAGACTGTCAGAGGTAAGCCGGTGTCAACACACGTAACTTTTAGAAGGAAACCCATACAGATTAACATTAAAAATAAAAAATAAAATAAAAACACACTATCCCTTTAAAAGCTCTTAGAATATTGGACTTAAAGAGCTTTTAAGGACCTTCTAATGATTTCCCTGCATTTGGATCTTGACCAATTTCAAGCCAGTTTTCCGAAAAATGTCTATTCCAGACCAGTGTTAAAAAGATAGTTACACACACACAAAGAACAAACTTATAAACATGAAAATCTGCCACTTGCTTCGGTCTAATGCAGCTATGAAGAGGGGAAGGGCCAGGAGCAAAGAATTAGTCTGAATCAGAATCAGTTTTTCTTGTAGTTCAGGAGAAGGGCCTTTACACCATACAGTGTGTTGTAGAAGCAGCTGCCTGCAAGTCTCTCAGAGGGTTGTTTCTCTGTTATGGTTCAAAATCAGATACAAGAGCTGGATCTGGGCCAAACATCTTTATTTTGAGTCATCAGCAGCAAACTCCAAAACAGAATTTAAGCTCTTTAAAACATCTCATGAACACAATCAATAATCCTTCAGTCACACTCTGTTCTGTGAGTTCTCATGTGAATATTCAAACAATCTCTACGTGTAAACTCTTTATTACAGATGGAACAGCTGTAAGGTTTCTCACCTGTGTGCGTTCTCTCATGTTTAACAACATTACTCTGAACAGAAAATGTCTTGTCACACACTGAACAACTGTAAGGTCTCTCACCTGTGTGTGTTCTCACATGTTGATTTAGAGTACTCTTTTGAGAAAATGACTTTTCACATGTTGAACAGCTGTAAGGTCTTTCCCCTGTGTGTATTCTCTCATGTTTTTTTAGAGAACACTTTTGGGAAAATGTCTTCTCACAAAATGAACAGCTGTATGGTCTTTCACCCAGGTGTGTCTTAACATGTAGACCTAGATTACTTTTTGTTGTAAATGATCTCTTGCACATTGAACAACTGAATTGTTTCTTTGTGTGTATCTTTACATGTTTATCTAGACTGGCCTTCCGGTTAAATGTTTTCTCACAGGTTGAACAACTGAATGGTTTCTCTCCTGTATGAATTGTTATATGTCTTTGTAAATTCCGCCTAGTCCCAAACCTCTTTTGACACACAGAGCACTGGTGTTTCTTGGCCTCAGCTCCTTCTGCTGTTTCTGACATGTTTCCATTGTTCACAGTGGCACTGGTCTCTGGTGCAGACTTGTATTTGGGGGATAGACCCGAGTCTGCAATGGAGCTTCCAGCTCTGATCTGGACTTGGTTGTAGTGGTCTCCATCAGCGTCTGTCTCCATCTGTGCAGCTGAACAGCTGAGTGGAGATCTCCAGTCTTCATCATCAGTGTCAGAGGAGTGCTCTGTGTCTCCCTCAGTCTCTGAGTGTAAATGTGTGTCTGCGCTGATGTCCTCTCCCTGTGTTTCCTCCCTGAGCTCAGTTTGTCTTTGTTGAAGCAGTGAGGGCTCTTCTGTCTTCACACTGACAGCACTGGACTCTGGGACGCCCACTGAGACCTGGGGTGGAGAAGATTGACACAAAATAATATTAATATTTCAGGATATTTCTTGATTTCAATCAGAAATGTGCTAAAAGTTTCTTTCATTTTCCTGGTTGAAGTTTTATTATACATTTATCAGTCTCAAGATGAAGCACACCTTCACCATTGTCATGGTAAAGAACCTAAGAAGGAAATGTTTGGAAGACACATCCTGATGCCTCCCTACCCCCATCACACCAAACCTGAATTCATGGAGATTCATGGATACAAGTTGGACACAGTTGAAACTTTGGATTAGACTTCTCTCAAAGAACCAGAGTTTCTACCAGAACAAAATAATTGACAATCTCTTTCAGCAAAGAAAGAAGCAATGACCAAGATACAAATACAGTGCTACCTCACCTTACGAAAGACCCAACAAACGAAAATTTCAAGTTACGAAACGCCTTCACATTAAATTTTGGTCTCTAGATACGAAAGAAAATTCAAGTTACGAAACGCGAACTCTCAAAAATTCAAATAATGCGCACTCAGCCACACATATTATACGCTTTTCTCAGACTGGATTTAAACTTTTCTCACATTTATCTCTGTTTAAACACTCAAACTTTCATTAGATTTTCAACAAAATGTATTAATAGTGAAGCGTGGGGGGAAGGGGGAGGGCGGAGAAGTGTGTGCGCGGACACGTGTGTGATAGCACAGCATGACCTGGCGCGGGGCTGCGAGCACGAGACCCGTGCTCAAACCGTGCCTCCTCTAGACCAGGTCTAAACCAGGTCTAAACCAGGTCTAAACCATAATTAAACCACCGCGGCTCTTGCATGCGTTCGTTCATGCGCTCAGACTGCGTGCGGTTCCCCTCGCTGCTCGCCTCAGCCGTGACTTGAAACGAAACCAGGAAATAGACCCGCAAGCGGTGGTTTAATCCTGGTTTAGTCCTGGTTTGACCTGGTTTAGAGGAGGCACGGTTTGAGCACGGGTCTCGTGCTCGCAGCCCCGCGCCGGGTCATGCTGCGCTATCACACACGTGTCCGCGCACACTTCTCCGCCCTCCCCCTTTCCCCCACGCACGCAGTCGCTGCTCGCCTCAGCCGTGACTGCTGCTAATAGCAGAGCTAGCACGAAACCAGGAAATAGACCTGCACGCAGTGCTTTAATCCACCTGGTCTAGTCCTGGTTTAGTCCAGGTTTAGTCCTGGTCCAGTCCAGGTTTAGACCTTGGTCTAGACCTGGTATAGTCCACGTTTAGTCCTGGGTCTACAGTCTCTACGCAGAACACAATGTTACACTATAAAAAAATGTTACACTATAAAAAAAAACTTGGAACGGGCCTTGGAACGAATCAGGCTTTTTCCATTGAAACAGCTACTCAACTTACGAAAAATTCACGTCACGAAACCACTTCTGGAACGAATTAATTTCGTAAGGTGAGGTACCACTGTAGAAGACACTGCTGTTTGATAAAACAGATTACTTTCTCCACAGAAAGAGGGATGTTGTACATTTTTCATACGGTGAATAGTTTGCATTTGTAAATGTTTTGTTTAGAGAAGACCACACTCATTTGCATATTCCCTATTCAAATGTTGCCTGATTAACTTGGTCAATAAATGCTCATTAACCACAACTTGCTTTGGTGAATAGTTTAAAGTTCAAAGTCAGCTTTATTATCAAAAAACATATGTCCAGGTTGCACACACATGATTTGAATATGCAGCGCCCCCTAGGCCCACAGTGAACATAAAACATCTGATAAACAAGACAACACCATGACTAAAACATCACATATACCTGTAGCAAAAGTACAGTAAATTTGGATTTAATAGAAATAGGTAAAACACACAATGTGGAGCGTAATAAAGCTCAAATGTGTCATTTAAGCAGCAGTGTCAATGGGGGAGGGAGGGCAGGGAGAGAGTCCAGCATCCTGACACCTTGGTGGATGAAGCTGTCTTTCAGTCTGCTGGTCTTGGCCCTGAGGCTCCTCAGTCTCCTTCCTGATGGCAGCAGACTGAAGAGGCAGTTGGAGCTTTGTGGGTGAGGCGGGTGCAGTAGATGTCCTGCAGGGCGGGGAGAGAGCAGCTGACAGAATCGTGTGCGTCTCTCTCTCTGCACTACTCGATGTAGCATTTTTTGGCAGGACCTGGTGCAGGTGCCATACCACACAGTGATGCAGCTGGTGAGGATGCTCTCTATGGTGCCTCTGTAGAAGGTGCTCATGATGGGAGCAGGGGCTCTGGCTCTTTTCAGCTTGCGGAGTCGCTGTTGGGCTTTACTGGCCAGTGATGCAGTGTTCTTTGACCAGGAGAGATATGCACACCCAGGAACTTGGTGCTGCTTACTCTCTCCACAGCAGCCCCGTTGATGTTGAGGGGGGTGCTGCGTTTGTGCTCTTCTGAAGTCTATGACAATCTTCTTTGTCTTCTCCACATTCAGGGAGAGGTTGTTGTTACTGCACCACTTGACCAGGCAGCTCAACTCACTCCTATAGTGAGTCTCATCGTCGTTGCTGATGTGACCCAACACAGTCGTATCATCCACAAACTTGATGAAGAGGTTGGAGCTGTGTGACGGTGTGCAGTCGTGGGTCAGCAGAGTGAAGAGGAAGGGGCTCAGCACACATCCTTGGGGAGCTCCCGTGTTCAGTGTGATGGTGCTGGAGGTGTTGCTGCAGACCCGTACTGCCTGCGGTCTTCCTGTCAGGAAATCCAGCAGCCAGTTCCACATCAAAGTGTTCATCCCCGGCTTGTCTAGTTTGAGTATGAATTGCTGGGGGATGATTGTGAATCTGAACTGAAGTCAATGAACAGCATTCTAACATATGAGTCTGTGGTGTCCAGGTGTGTGAGGGCTGAGTGGAGGGCTGTTGAGATTGCATCATCAGTTGAGCGGTTAGACCGGTATGCAAATTGAAATGGGTCCAAGGTGGAGGAGAGAGATGTCTTGATGTGTTGCATGACTAGCCGTTTGAAGCACTTCATGAGGATGGGGGTGAGCACAACCTGATGGTAGTCATTAAGGCTGGATGGAGACGACTTCATGATGATGGTGGAGGTTTTGATGCATGTGGGGACCACATGGCTCAAAGATGTGTTGAGGATGTCTGTAAAGACCTCTGTGTGTTCTACAGCACAGTCTCTCAGTACACGACCAGGGATGTCCAGGGATCCGGTCCCGGAGCTTTGCGTGACTTGATCTTGCTGAGGGATCTCTCCTCAGGCTGTCCAGGGACAGAGTCAGTACCTGGTCAGCGGGAGGGGGTGGAGTCTTCTGTGCCGGGGTGCTGTTGTGTGCTTCAAAGTGAGCAAAGACTCCACGTGTCTCTGCTGTCACGGAAGTGCTGTGCTATCTTCCTAGAGTATTGCCTCTTAGCCTCTCTGATGCCATGTGACAGCTCTGCCATTGCTGTCCTTAGGCCCACCTCATCTCCAGCTCTGAAGACAGCGTTCCTTATCCTCAGCAGCCTGTAGACCTCCCCTGTGAGCCATGGCTTCTGGTTGGCCCGAACAGTGATGGTCCTGGTGTTTGTGACATCATCAAAGCACTTTGAGATGTCAGCAGTGACCGTCTCTGTATATTCCTGTATATCTATGTCGTTGTCGTTAGGGGTGTGCAAAATAATCGTCATGACAATGCATCGCGATACTAACTTTCACAATATACTGCATTGATTCTTGATGCCAAAAATCGATTTTATTAATAATTTAATATTTAACAATTGTGTCCTTGGGCAAGACACTTAACCCCACCTCGCCCCCAGTGTCTGTGGACACTGGTAGCCCCCATGGCAGAAGATACATCAAGGCCTGTTGTGACGTGAGCCGTCTTCCTGTGGACCCACCACCCGCGGAAGGATTCATGGGGGCTGGTGCATTGTGTTCTGGGAAGTAGAACACTGCTTGGACTGCTGCCCCCGCGACCCAGAAAATGGAAAAGCGGAAGAAAATGAATGAATGAATGAATGAATGAATGAATTTAATATTTAACAATTTCATATTTAATATAAATACATAAATTAATTGATTATTAGTTTATTTTTTTTATAAATCCTATGCACTTTTTTCTTTGTGAAAGGGTATTGTTTGTTATGATGGTAGCTACCTCCAAAATGGCAAATGTTTGAACATAATTTTTTGTTTTAGAAAAAATCCTATGCACTTTTTTGTTATTGGTTTGGTTTATTTGTTTTTGTTATTCAATAAATTCAGTTATGAATTGAGCTACTCAGAGTTATGTATCAATTGAAAACACTACCCAGATACACAGCCACTGATATTTAAGTTATCCTTTTTTTTTGGTACATTTTCACTGAAGTATGTCGAATATATTGCAATGCATCGCAATAATTCAAGTATCGTGATGCATCGTGATAGTATCGCATCGTGGCATATGAATCGTGATTCGAATTGAATCGTGACTTCTTTGCCAATACCCACCCCTAGTTGTCGTGGGTGGCAGCCTGTTTGAATATATCCCAGTCTGTGGTGGAGAAGCAGTCTTGCAGTGCCTCTGAGGACCCCTCTGGCCACACCCGTACCTGCTTCCAAACTGGTTTGGTGGCTTTGACCAGTGGCCTGTATGCTGGCATTAGCATGACAGTGATGTGGTCACATCTGACCCTGTCCTACAGCTGACCCACACGTCTGACCCTCGACAACTGACTCGGAGGAAGCACATGGCCAAAAGACAAAGTGGAGGTGCAGCACTGCCCGATCCCTGCTCACTCTCTCACACACTCTCTCTGTATTTTCTTTAAATGGATATGCCACCCCCAGGTCAAATTTGGGCATCTCCCCACAATCCAGAGACTAAAATAAGTGGTGGAAAGCGTTTTCCTGCTCACCCAGCCATTGTCCGAGTCTGTCGCCACTGACCGCCGCGGTATCTGGTGCTCCTCCGCCTTAGACTGGAGTCTAACGTCGCCAGAGAAAGATTTCGGCCAAAAGGAATTAATTTGCTCGATGCGTTTCCCAATTACTTTGTGTGTAGTGCGCATTCATATCGAGTGCAAATAAATGTGCAAATCAACACGGAGAGCTTGCCTTGGTCATTTTGGGTGGGAACTATTTTCCAGTGCATAAGAATACAGCCGTATCACGCACCACGTTGTGCAACAGGGGAACTCCCTTCCCGGTGCGTAACTGGGATTCCCCTGGCAGCGTGCTGCGTGATACGGCTGTATTCTTACGCACTGGAAAATAGTTCCCACCCAAAATGACCAAGGCAAGCTCTCCGTGTTGATTTGCACATTTATTTGCACTCGATATGAATGCGCACTATCTACAAATCTGTTGCAGTGTGTTGCAGTGTGTTTTATCATCACAAAACCACAAACAGAAGATAGGCCTGTTCTGTCCCAACTACAGATTTACTGAAACTAAAACTAAACTAAACTGAACTATATTATTTTACTATTATTTTCTATCATCGTTAGGGATGTCAACAATTAATCGATTAACGATTAATTGTCGATTAAGAAGTTGGTCGAACAAAATGCATTAATTGTAATTAATCGCGGACACGCGCACCCGCGTGGTCACGAAACAAGGCAACCGCGCACCGCGCTGCGTCAAGCTCGACTCACAGCAGGCCGCAGGCGCCAAAGGCACTGCTCAGCAGCCCCAGGTGTACGCGCGAGGCGAGATCGAACCGCGGCGCCCGGAGTGCATAGACCTGGATCCGACTAAACCAGGATTAAACCACCACGTGCCGCTGCTGGTTTCGTGCGGCTGGTTTGTGGCTCAGGGCCTAGACATGGCCCCGAGACATGGTCGAGTCCTGCTTTAGTCCAGGTCCAGTCCAGGTTTAGACCTGGTCTAGACCTGGTTTAGTTCTGGTCTAGACCTGGTTTAGTTCTGGTCTAGACCTGGTTTAGTCCACGTTTAGTCCTGGTCTAGTCTCTTAGCTAATCAGGACAGAACACAATGTTACACTATAAAAAAATGTTACACTATAAAAAAAAAAATTTGAAAAAAAATTGAAAAAAAAAAAAAAAATCTGCGAACCGCGATAGAGCGAGGGATTACTGTATTTTGTTATTCAGCATCAATACATTTGTCTGCTTTTTACTAAGGAATAATTAATTGAGGAATATACAATATAATAATACTATGATATATTTATGACTCAGTGTTATGTATACTATAGCTTATATTCTTAAAGATCCTATTGAAACACTAAAATTCAGGTGAAAAATGCCGCTTATCAGTTAATCGTTAATCGATCGATAAGGTCAATCAACTATCAATTAATGAATTAAATCAATAATTTGCATCCCTAATCATCGTGTATCACGTATATGCTTACTTTATTGTACAATGGGCTGTGATTTTCTTTAATGAGACTGTATTACCTCTTTGGTCAGTTCATTCGTTGGCTATCAGAGCATCTATGACAAATGAATGTTCATGTGTCTGACACACCCTGAGCGCCTGAGAGAGGGGCAGCTGGGTACAGTAGCTCCTGAGGTTTTTCCTGAAAACAACTACCTTTTGTTTTGTTTGCACTTTAAGATTTTATTTTATTTTTATTTACTTTACTTTATCCGTCCAATACGGCTGAACAATCTATTTTTTTAGACCAAAAATCGCGATCTCAGACAACACAATATTGGGATCGTTAAAGCCGTGTTTTTTTGCAGTGCTCCTAACTGACCCAGGTTTTGTTTCGTCAACTATTTCACACATGTATGCCGCCTCCCTGCCATGCTGCTAAACTCACCAATCAGGAGCGACATGCTGTGCGTGGACAGGTCACGTGTTCTCGACTCCAATCAGTGAAGCTGGTCATCCATTTCAGAAATGGCTTCAGCGGGACCTGAAGCAGAGTTAGGGGTTTTGAACCCAAAGAAAAACAGCACGTCAGTCCTTTGGCAATATTTCGGGTTTGAGGCTGCAGACGAACATCAGAAACAGGTGTTATGCAAAACATGTCATGCTAAAGTTGCCACACAGCCAATTTCTACCGCCACTTGAAAGTTCACCACTTGCATTTGCATGACGAGTCCATGGTGAGAAAGTCCAGTGAAACGTATAGTGAAAGTGATACTCGGGCCAAACAGACTACAATTACGGCTTCTTTTGCCAGTGTAAGTCCGTATGACAGAAGCAGCCAACGACACCAGGAGATAATGACTGCCGTAACACACTACATTGCCAAGGAAATGGCGCATGTAAACACGGTGACCAAAGAGTAATTTAAAAGTCTCCTCCACATGATGGATAAGAGGTATATGCTTCCCTCCCGCATATACTTCAATAAGGTTGCCATCCCACAGTTGTACACAGAATGTAACGAAAAGGTGGTGAAAGAGCTGGAAAATGCCGAGTATTATGCCACAACTACTGATATGTGGTCAAGCAAAATGACTGAGCCATATAGGAGTTTGACTGAAAATGGCAAATTTGAGCTGAAAAGTCACTGCCTGCAGACAGCATACTTCCCCACTGACCACACTGGAGAGAATATCGCCATGGGATGAAGAGAGTGTCTATCAAGCTGGGGTCTAAAAGAAGAGGCCCAGACGTGCATCACAACCAACAAACATGATCAAAGCAATGGACCTTAACCAATGGGTCAGACTTCAATGTTTTGGACACAGGCTGCATCTTGCAATTGTTAAGTGTAAGAATGTGTTTGTTTATTAATCCATTCATGTGAATTTAATATTGCGTATTGTGTGCCTATTGTCTTTAGGAGGCTATTAGCAATGTCCTTCTATTTAGAAAGTGTCTGCCTATGGTCTCTGTTGTTAGCTGACAAACTGTTAGCATAAGGTTAGTTTAACATTACAAATGCTATAGAAAGGTTATCGCGTTAGCATCATTATATTTAGCATCGCTATATTTAAGTTAAATTTAAGTTGCATTTATACATGCATTTATTTGTTATAAAATACAACAAGAATACAAAGATTTACAATGTACAAAAGATGTAACTCTTCGAGGTGGATCATCTGCATTTTAAGACAGGTGGTGAAAAAAGCGAACAATATAGGGAGAAAACTTTACCCTTTTATGGTTTAAGTCTGTGGTCTCCAAGGCAACGGCTTACCTACGGCAAGCCTAGAGAGGGACACAGCATAATTGTCACAAGGACAGAACAGTTCGGTATAGTTTTTCTGTTAATGTTTTTCTTTGAAGCCCTTACAAATACAAGATGATAATAGATTGTCATCAATAGTAGATTATGATTACTGACTTATGACATTGGTTTATATCCTTTTTTGTAAAATTGCTTTCTTGGATGTACTTTTTTCTCTTGATAGAAAATCTGCCTTGCCTTCATGAAGCCTGTAATTCTCATTTAATGTTTATGTTCTTTCTTTTCTTTCTTTCTTTATTTTGTCCAGAAAATGCTGTTAAAGATTACCCAAGAGTGAAACAGGTCACAGGACTTTGTAAACAGATGGTTGGTGTCTTCTCTCACAGCTGGAAAAAAAATAAACAGACGGCACTAAAACAGGCACAGAAGACTTCAACTTACAAGAGCACTCACTGATAACTGATATGTCCGACAAGATGGTGCTCAAGGCAAAAAATGATTGGGAGAGTGTTGGTGCGGAGCAAGGCATTGTCTCAGGTTCTGTCGGAAGACAAGAAGACACGTCACCTAGACACAGACACATGCAAGACACAGATGTCCTTGAGCCAATAAACAATGCCCTTGGTCCTCTTCAGGAGTTCACAGACGCCCTGTCAGGTGATGCCTATGTAAGTGTGTCATACTTGAAGCCAGTTTTCCATCTCTTGAGAACATCAACTCTGAAAAAGACCACGATACAGATCTTACCAAGGAGATCAAAGAGCTCTCCACTAGGGGTGTAAATCAGACACTTCATGACGATTCGATACGATTTCGATTTCTTAAGCCAACGATTCGATCATTTTCGATTCTTGAGAATTCCCCACGATTCGATACGATTCGATTCAATGGTTTCACTTTATGTATTAATGATGTTTTGAATAAAAATAACAAAAACTGTAACATCTGCATTTTATTACAGAAAAACATTAATACACTCAGTTACTGCATTGGCAAAATAAAGTGTCAAAAAATAAGTGCAAATATACTTAAGGAGCCTTGTATGAACGTCTTACTCCACAAAAACAACAAAAAGTAACAGACACATGGGCTTATTCACTATAAAGTAAACAGTGTATCTGTGCTTAACATACTGAAGGGACCTTGTTTAAGCCTTGCATGAAAGGACTCCCCAAAATCAGTACAATGTGGACCAGCTGATTTTTTTGACACAGTGGGTTGCTTCTCTTCGCACATCAGAGTGGTGGCGGCCTTCAGCGGGGATAACAGGTCCAGCATTTGTTCCGCAGCCACTATATCGCTTTCACCGAGTGTGTGGACATCACATGCGCCTTTTCTTAGTTTCTTGTCAAGAAGTGTGGCCGTCACTGCAGCTTGTTGTTCAATAAATCGCTCCAACATCTCGAAAGAACTATTCCACCGGGTTTTCACATCAGCTTTCAACTTGTGGCATGGGAGGGCCAGCAAACTTTGCTTTTCTTTCAAAACTGCGGTCGCATCTGCGCTGCGGTGAAAAAAAACCACGATTCTTCTCACCCGCCCCAAAAGCCTGTCTGTGGCAGCAATCTTAAGGCCATCTTGCGTGGTCAGGTTGAGTGTGTGTGCAAAGCACATTACGTGTGGTGACATTCCTGCCTCCCTCTTCATGTTCGAAGCATTGTCGGTGACGAGGGCTGGTGCTTTCTTGGTTAAACCCCACTCTTCACACGCAGCTCTCAGCACTTGCCCGATGTTTAGTCCTGAATGTGTGTCCTCCAATACACGTGTCTGCAAAACGTGGTTCTTCATCTGCCATTCATTGTCAATGAAATGACAGGTAACTGTGATGTATGACTCTGTTGTGCATGAAGTCCAGCCGTCTGATGTTATCGCTACGCGCTGTGCCTTCATCAAATCTGTCAAAACTTCATCACGAACTTTGCTGTATAATCCAGACGAACGACTTAAGTCCAAGAGGAGTGTGTAATTCACCTCTGTTTTCGCCAGCTTTCTCCTCGTCCATCACTTCCGAAAGTTCACTCTGTGGCTTGTGTGTTTGTGTCCACGTGTGAGAGCGGGGGAGGAGGAGGGAGGGGGTGGTTTATTTATTTAGGGGTGGGAGGGGGGGCCACCAAGCAGGTTCACGAGGACAAGAAAGGTTAGCGCCCCTCGCAGCGCAGGAGTCAGTAATACACCTAAGAGAAGATGGCTGAAAATAGACGGACGGAAATTTTGAAAACGTAAGCGCATTAATCGATTCTCTTGTGGACGCATCGATGCATTTGGATCGTCGGCTGTAGGATCGATGCATCGATACGAATCGATTATTATTTACACCCCTACTCTCCACTACATTGAGGATAAATATAATGACCCAGTCACACAGGGGCTCCTGGACATTACTTCTTTCCTTGATCCCAGATTCAAGACTGACTACATACTGTAAGTGCAGAGAATGTCACATACATCAAAGAAAGAGTGAAGATGGAAATGGAACAGGTGGCACAAAAGGTAAGTTGTCCTGTTTCTGTGTTGTTTAGTAATACAAAATGTCACATCAATACAAGTGATATTTTTACTACATTGATTGACTTTTTTTTTTATTTTTACACACAATGCCCAGTTGGTCTTAATCACACCCAGCAAAACATTGACAGCTCTCATCTCTGTGCTTTGCAGGAGAAGAGGGCTTGTGTCAGCACCACAGATCCCATGCCCCAGAGTGCAGCAGAAGAAAAACCATCCACCACAGGAAGGCGAAAGCAGTCATTGGGCAGCTTTTTCAAGGGCAAGGCTGTCCCCGCTCCCTCTTCCACTATGCAGTTGGAGGATATCATTAAAGCAGAACTGGACAACTACCTCTTAACTCCTACTATTGATGGAGAGCAAGATCCATTCGCCTGGTGGAGAGTGCACAATGTTAACTTTCCATGGCTGAGCAAATTGGATACCTTTGCATACCAACTACAAGTTCACCATCAGAGAGATTGTTTAGTGCCAGTGCCAATATTGTCACATCTCAGCGCTCAAGTTTAAAACCATCAAAGGTTGACGTGCTGGTTTTGACGCGATGTCAGGGAAGCAACTATTATTGTTGATTTTGTTTGTTTTTAAGTCTTTGTTTAAAAAAAAAAAAAAGAGTTCACTGTTTTTGCTATAATTTATTTATAATGCTATATTTTTTTTACAGAGTAGATGTGCAATATTTTGGTGCTGCTCAGCCATCAATGATTGACCCACCTATTATAATGTCTGACATATTTTGTAGTTGGGAAAAGGTAGGGTCAATTTACACTAGTAAGAGTAATTATTATTATTATTATTATTACTTTTCAGTTGCACTTACTGTGAAAAGGAAGTACAGATTTGTTATTGCAAGGTTGAATTCCTGCTCCTGGTGTTGATGTTCATAAGCAGGGATGAAAGTGACCAGTAATGAAAAAAGCTGAAAGTCACCGAAAAGCTAGAAACTCTAGATGCTCTGAGATGCAATCTGGGGTCATTCCAACCAATAAAAACATCAACCACCCATTTTGGGGGGGAAAATTCCTTTTCCCCCTCTTGACGATCCCACTTTGCACTACCTTCTCACAAAATTTAGGGCTTATTGATTTTCATGTGGGAAAAGGCTGACTCACATAAATAAGTTTTCATAAATCTATCTCCATTTTATCTGATAAATGTTAATTTTAATCTTAAAATAAGCCAAGCAAACTGTACTGCACTTAAAACACTGCCCCGTTTTTGGACCTTCACCCACAGTTTGAGGACCCCTTCTTTGATTTATTTATTTATTTATTTTTACCTGTTTTTTCAACTTCCTACCTGGAGTCATAATCTCTTACTGGTTTTGCAGTGGTATTTACCAGCCTCTGCACATTTACCAAATGCATGTTGTGACAAACAGATGCACTTTTATTAGGCAAGGCAAAATTCAACCACATGTCGCGGTAGCCTGTTCACTTGTAAACTTCGGCATAGACATCCGCTGAAGGTGAACAGGCTGATAGAGTTAACATGGGCGTAGTGATACAAGGCGCTTTGTGTTACAATTTTGTATGAAAAGCGCCTTATAAATATTGTTTGATTGATTGACGAGTGGAGAGAGACAATACGCGAATGCGAAGTACGCTGCTGGATGTTTCGTGGACAACTGTTTCGGACGCAAATATATCACCTTTCTAACAAATGTTTTGTTTTGAGATGAAAAACAAGCTTTATTTCATGTTCCAGGGAAGTTACTGGACCTACTTACGTGGGCTCCAGAAAGCAAGCCGAACCAGGATCAGCCGAGACTGTCAGAGGTAAGCCGGTGTCAACACACGTAACTTTTAGAAGGAAAGCCATACAGATTAACATTTAAAACTATCCCTTTAAGTTAAGACATAGATGGCTCTTTTAGTTCTTCAGCTGTATCCAAAAATGAGAACTTCACACTTCAATCTCTTCAGACGGGTGCGTTGGAGGCGAGGGAGCAGACCCAGAACACACAAGGAGAAAACAATCCCGCACTCCGTCTTACTTGCAAAATGAGAAGTTTATTAAGACATGCAACGTTTCGGCCCTAGGTAGTGGGGCAGCAAAATTTTGCCTGATGAAGGCCTAGGGCCAAAACGTTGCATGTCTTAAAGGGATATGCCACCCCCAGGGCAAATTTGGGCATCTCCCCACAGTCCAGAGACTAAAATAAGTGGTGGAAAGCGTTTTCCTGCTCACCCAGCCATTGTCCGAGTCTGTCGCCACTGACCGCCGCGGTATCTGCAGCTCCTCCGCCTTAGACTGGAGTCTAACGTCGCCAGAGAAAGATTTCGGCCAAAAGGAATTAATTTGCTCGATGCGTTTCCCAATTACTTTATGTGTAGTGCGCATTCATATCGAGTGCAAATAAATGTGCAAATCAACACAGAGAGCTTGCCTTGGTCATTTTGGGTGGGAACTATTTTCCAGTGCGGAAGAATACAGTCGAATCACGCAGTACGCTGCCAGGGGAATCCCAGTTACGCACCAGGAAGGGAGTTCCCCTGTTGCACAACGTGGTTGAATGGTATGACGTAAGTTTCTGTGACGTTTGCAAATGTTCATGTGCACTAAAAATTGATTTGAAAAAAATCGTGGATGAAATCAAAATTGCAAAATCAGCCAGAAAAAAAAAAAAACTTTTTTTTTTTTTTTTTAATCGTTCAGCTCTACTGTCCAATAAAGCATTCACCATGTTTTTTGGGCATTTTTGTAATTTTTTCTTGATTTTTACTGGCCTCTTTGTTCTTTGCAGTGTGCTGAGCCACACAGCAAAGAACAGAGGAGGAGGCGATGCAGAGGAAGCCGTGCTGGAGTGATGGCAAAACAGTGGAGAAGGAAATTCAAGTGGTATTAACTTCAGGAGAAAGAGGACACCAGTGGAGCCCACTCCCATCCAGAGTCATGACACGGAAATAGTGGACTGCTACAAGTACCTTGGCGTTCAACAGTGCTCCTGAAAGGGATGGGTCAAATGCAGGGAAATAATTTCCCTACAGGTATAAATAAAGGATGTCAAAAAAAAAAAGAGGGGGACAACTCTAATGCTGTCTACAAGAAGAGCATTCGAGCAGACTCTACTTCCTGAGAAAACTCAGGTCTTTCAATGCGTGCAGCAAGTTACTGGAGATCTTTTACCAGTCTGTGGTGTCCAGCGAGTGAACAATTTTTTCCGAGGAGCGGGGGGCGGGCGCTTGAATTGCGTGAGAAATGCCGTCGAATTGCGATTGCATTTACACAGAGCCCTGTGTAAATGTTTGTCTAAAGAGCAAACTTAAACTACAAAGCAACTAATGAGAGTTATATAAATGAAGTTATTACCTGATGGTTCTCCGTTTTTCGTTCACTGACAGTTAGGGTGACCATTCGTCCGGATTTCGTCCGGACAGTCCGGTTTTAGAGCTGTCAAGGTGTCCTCACTTTAGGGCCTTTGTCCTCCTTTTTGGACACAAGTGTCCTCCTTTCCTGTTTCATGCCGGTGGTCACCCTACTAACAGTGCAGTGCGCGCTTAGACACTCGCGGCACGGGGAGGAGGGAGCGGGGCGAGGAGGAGAGGGGGGGGGGGGGTTTCGCTGGAAACGCGCGGTGCCTGCATAAACTGAGCCACACAGACCGATTTTCTGGGCACAAAAAAAAAATCAGCGTGAGAAATGCCATGTGTGGCGTGTGAGCGTGTGAACACGTCGAATTGCGTGTGTCACACTCTCAATGCGTGAGACTTGAGAGCCCTGTTTGACACCTCTTGCCATCTTTTTGCTATACCATCTATTTTTGTTACTGTGTTATTTTATTGTATTGTGATTAGTGAGCTACTGTATCCAAATAATTTCCCTTGTAGATCATTAAAGTTTGTCTAAGTCAGTTTGCCTAAGTCTAAGGGTTAAGAAGAAGCAGGTTCGGCAGATTTATAGTGGCTTTAATTCCAATAGACAGTGGTAGGAAACTGCCTTTATGTTCACATTCATTGTTATTCTCTTATCACTTCTTACCTGCATGAGACTTCGTTTATATTCACAGACTATGGCGAGACTTTCCACCTAAAAATGCTCAAACAAATGAACGCCACCTGGTGAGGCCAATATGTCACAGCATTGTTTTTTATTACTGCCATTTAAATAACCGTCTTTATAAAGCGTTTTAAGTAAATAAAATGCATTTCTAATTATAATATAGTAAAAGTAAAATATTGTGGGGGCTGTCCAAATTTAATTTATAAAAACGTCCCTTTTCACACAAAAACCCACCTGTACCAGGAGCGTGTGTTCCTCCTGTTTGACGCTCGGCTCCTCTGGCTCCTCTTTAATCCGTGGAGTCTGTGGAGGGTCCTGGTTCAGACCGGGGCCAGGACTCTTTGAGGGGCTCAGCATCGAGTCCAGGAGCTCCTGTTTCCTCTGGTTCTCCTCTTTGGAGCGACACACTTCCTCCTCATACTCCGCTATCGTTCTTTCAAACAGCGCAAAGATCTCTTCAGCAGCCGCAGTCAGCCGCTCATTCACCAAAGCTCTCAGTGTTTGGCTTTTGGACATTTTAACAAACTGTTTTTAGCTTTAGCTCCGAGCTAACCGCACACAAGGCCCGGTGGTCTGCTTCCTGCTTTGTGCAGCAGAGTAGACACGGTCAGTGCATTACTGCCCCCACTGGTCAGGCTGTTAAACTCCTAAAATGCTCACCATAGTCGCTCCTCCTCAAACTTTATAATAAATTAGTACCGCTGCATTTCTCCAAAGTCTGTGATCACTTTATGCTTATTCTTTATGCTTATATATGTTACAGGCAAATCTGATAATTCAGGTATTCTATAGAATGCCTGGTGTTTTTTAGGCAAACTGTGACAGGTGTTATTGGCAAAAAAGGAGAAATTCTGTTTGTCAACTGGACAAAGTTTATTTGGTCGAAGACATTTCACAGTTCATCCAAGCTACTTCTTCAATTCTGGCGAGAGTGCTGGTGGACACTGCTTATATATATGATATATATATTTTTGTCAAAAAAGAGAATCCTTCCTTGAACAGAAATGGAGGGGTCAGACACAATTTGTCTCCCATCTATAATTCTATTCTCAAACCTAAATCAAAACAAACAAAGAAAACACTAGTGCAGCAGGTCAGGTCCAGAGGTGTGAAAACACCCATTATGGTCCTGAATGACTATGCTAATAAGACCCCAGACAGAAACTGAAAACAAAGAGGTGTGATAGTTTCATAGTAATTTCATTGTAGTTAGCTCCTCCCTGCAGCTAGTTATAAGCAGTGTCCACCAGCAGCACTCTAGCCAGAACTGAAGAAGTAGCTTGGATGAGCTGCGAAACGTATTTGACCAAATTAAATTTGTGCAGTTGACAAACTGAATTCCCCCTTTTTTGCCATGGATTCTACCTGAACGACTGAGGGATTCTTCAGACAGGTTTTATTGTTTGGTTATTGTAAATTAAAGGAGAAATGCTACTTTTGTAAGCCAAGAGGGCATTATAGACCTCATTACAAAGCTTGAATGTACGGTTGGACTGTGACATAGCAGCAAGTATGGATGTCACCATGTCATGTTTTAGTATTGCAGTTAATGCAAGGAAAAAACACAGTGCTTTATTAGTTATTCATGATTAGTGATCCCAGAACCAAACAGTGAAACCCACAATTTTTAGTATGTGACCTGATCAAACTTTCTGAAGGAAAGTAGTTCTGAAGTACATCTGAGGTGACATAAACAGTCAGTACTTTTATGGAGTATAGACTGAACAGAAATGACTCATAGGCATTCTGCCTAAAATGACCAAGTAGGAAATTAATAAATATTCACCACTTTTCCTAAAGGTTCTATACCTGTAACATATACAAGAAATGGAAACGTACTCCACACTATGAACTTGCCTGTTTGTCTTAGATGCAGAGTGCACAATCTTCAGACTCATTCAAGTTCCATGTGAACCAAGGTCGTATGCGCAACAAAAAGATGACCACAGCCTAAAAGAACCAATCAGAATCTTGTATTGGAGAAACACACCATGTCTCGAACACCTCCAGAGCAGTCAGTGCAGACAGAATGTCATCACATATGTATCTGTGCTGCTTCCATCAAAGTGCAGTTAAACCTTCTCATTTAGTCCCTGTCCCTCGCCCCACTTATTTAGACAATGTCCCACTATTTCACTGATGTTACATGAGTTGTGTGGAGCTCAACAGTGACCGCCTGCTCTGGTTCTGAAAGTAACATTTACATCCATTTTTTCCTATAAATCTAATATCAAGAGTTCATAGCCATCGCAGAGGTAAACCATCTACATGCTACCCAATATCCATAATGTGATATGCTCAATGAAACAATAAAAAAAGATTGGCACAACACAAGAATGAAATGTATGTACAGTCCCACTCAAAACCTTACATGTGCAAAAAGACACTGGAAGAATTAACCAACAATTTGTATGAGGAAAGAACAATATAAAAGAGACATTTTGAGCAAAGTCTATCTTTAATAGCTTTAAGTATATTCACTTCACGGCTCTGTAAAATTCATTGATATTTTGGGTCAACGGGTTAAACAAAAAGGCCAAACAGACACAAATAAAAAACATAAAAATGAAAATCTGTTGAGCAGCTGAAAGAATAACACACAGGTGAACAGCCTGTGTACATCTAGAAGACGGTTCTCTTTATACAATGCAGGATTGTAAAGAAAGTACTATACAAAGATACAGTTGTATGAAAAAGTTTGGGCACCCTTGACAATTGCCATTATTTTCATTTAAAAATCATTGGATGTTTGGGTCCACAACGTCATTTTGATATATCAAATGACTAATCGACACAGTAATATTTCAGCAGTGAAATATTACTGTGAATATTACAGAAAATGTGCAATATGCATCAAAACAATAACAACAACTTCAACTTTGTGACAGATTGTTGAACATTATTCTAAAGAATCCGTTGATATTGACCTCAATGCGACCCTCAACTTTAACAAGATTAGTCATAGTCATAGTTTGCTTTATTGTCGAAAACAATCATGTACATGTACATAGAGTGAATTCGAAATTTCGTTTCCCCACTAACCAGGCAGGACAGTGATAGAGTGGGCTAGGGGAGGGGCCGCTGCGCATGCGCGCGCCGCCGACTGGGAGATGCAGAGTAGAAAAGATGCAATACACTCAGTGACGATTTAACAACATGTAATGACAGAAAAACAATTGGAGATATAACATACGGTGATCTTTTTTTTTTGGCAACATAAGGAAGGGGTGTGGGGGGATCAGATTGGAAATCAATGAAATTGATTGAACCGAGAGCAGAGAGCAGACCTTTCTAAAATACAGGGAACATTTTACAATCGTGTCAGTGTTGTGAATAGTCCAAATGGTGTGTGCCACTGTTTATTCTGTTTACTGTTTATCTATTTATATCAGATTCCTGATGACAGAGCCTTATGGATCCTCCACCAAATTTTACTGTGGGGAGCAAGTGTTTTTCTTGGAATGCGGTGTTCTTTTACCACCATGCATATAGTCTCTTGGTATGACCAAATAACTCCATTTTCGTTTCATCAGTCCACAGCACCTTATTCCAAAATGAATCTTGTCCAAATGTGCTTTTGCAAACCTCAAGCGACTCAGTTTGTGGAATCTGTGAAGAAAAGGCTTCTTCAGCATCATCACTCTCCCGTACAGCCTTTCCTTGTGCAGACTTGCGCTGTATTGTTGACCCCCTGCACAGTGACTCCATCTGCAGAAGATGGCCTTGCAGGTCTTTGGAGGTTGAGGTTGTCTTCAGCAGTGTTGTGCATTAACACTGGCTATTATTATTAGCCTGCTCAGTTGTAAGTGGCGATGTTTACAACTGATCAGGCTAATAATAATAATAATAGGCGCGCAGTGATACGACTCAAAGAGAAAATAGCACCAACTGATTTAGACTGCTGACTTTTTCGTGGGCAACTGTTTTGTGACGAAAATATATAACTTTTTGGACAAATATTGTTTTGAGAAGAAAATCAAACTTTATTAACTGTCCCCGCTAACTTGCCGGACCTACTTTCGTCAGCGCCAAAACCGGGGAAGAACTCGGCACTGTCAGGGGTAAGCCAATGTTAATGCACAACACTGCTGAAGGGGATGCCATACAGATTCACATAAAAAAATAAATAAAAAAACTATCCCTTTAAATACCTTTTGTCATGATTGGATGCACCCATCTATGTTCAAGCTTAATGACCTCATTAAACCAATTTTGTGTTCCAATTACTCTGTGTTGATTAGTTACAGGTTTTCAAAGCAACAAACTGACAAGGGTGCCCACATTTTTGCACAGCCTATTTTTCACATTTGATTTAATTTCATACAAATTAATATTACGACACTTAAAGGGATATGCCACCCCCAGGTCAAACTTGGGCATCTCCCCACAGTCCAGAGACTAAAATAAGTGGTGGAAAGTGTTTTCCTGGTCACCCAGCCATTGTCCGAGTCTGTCAGCACTGACCGCCGCGCGCAGCTGCAGCTACTCCGCGTATTTGCTGGAGGCTAACATCGCCAGAGAAAGATTTCGGCCGAAAGGAATTAATTTGCTCGATGCCTTTCCCAATTACTTTCTGTGTAGTGCGCATTCATATCGAGTGCAAATAAATGTGCAAATCAACACGGAGAGCTTGACTTGGTCATTTTGGGTGGGAGCTATTTTACAGTGCGGAAAAACAGAGCCGAAGCACACAGGGGAATCCCTGTTACGCACCACGTTGGGAGTTCCCCTGTTACGCAGCGTGGTGTGTGCTTCGGCTCTGTTTTTCCGCACTGAAAAATAGTTCCCACCCAAAATGACCAAGTCAAGCTCTCCATGTTGATTTGCACATTTATTTGCACTCGATATGAATGCGCACTACACAGAAAGTAATTGGGAAAAGCATCGAGCAAATTAATTCCTTTTGGCCGAAATCTTTCTCTGGCGACGTTAGCCTCCAGTCTAACGCGGAGTAGCTGCAGCTGGGCGCGGCGGTCAGTGCTGACAGACTCGGACAATGACTGGGTGACCAGGAAAACGTTTTCCACCACTTATTTTAGTCTCTGGACTGTGGGGAGATGCCCAAGTTTGACCTGGGGGTGGCATATCCCTTTAAAATCTGTCTGGAAAACCACCCAGTCCTCGGCGTTTATGGGAAAATGAATGACATGCCACTGTGATCATTTTCTGTGAGGACAGAGTCAATTATTATGCAACCTCAGAGTGCCAAAACTTTTTCATACAACTGTATTATCCCAATATAGAATGTTTCATAACTGAAATGACAATGAAAACACCATCATAAATGTATTCAAATATTAACCTGCAGAGAAAATTGACTTATTCTCCTTTATTTTTAATTAATTTATAATTATTTAATGTATTTATACATGTGTAATGACAATAAAGTTGAATCTAATCTAACCTAATGTTTAGTGATTTTGTGTTTTGAAATAAGAGTTTTTCTTGTAGTTTAGGAGAAGAGCCTTTACACAATGCAGTGTGTTGTAAAAGTGTAGAAGCAGCTGCCTGTGACTCTCTCAGAGGGTTGTTTCTCTGTTATGGTTCAAAATCAGATACAAGAGCTAGATCTGGGCCAAACATCTTTATTTTGAGTCGTCAGCAGCAAACTCCAAAACAGAATTTAGGCTCTTTAAAACACACACATCACACACCTACAACTTTCTATAGTTTATTATTATTATTATTATTATTATTATTATTATTATTATTATTATTATTATTATTATTATTATTACTACTACAGGTGGAAGAGCTGTAAGGTCTTTCCCCTGTGTGTATTCTCACATGTCTCACAAGATGACTCTGAACAGAAAATGTCTTGTCACATGTTGAACAGCTGTAAGGTCTCTCCCCTGTGTGTGTTCTCACATGTTTAACAAGACTACTCTGAAGAGAAAATGTCTTGTCACACACTGGACAGCTGTAAGGTCGTTCACCTGTGTGTGTTCTCACATGTTGATTTAGAGCACCCTTTTGAGAAAATGACTTTTCACATGTTGAACAGCTGTAAGGTCTTTCCCCTGTGTGCGTTCTCACATGTTGATTTAGATCACATTTTTGAGAAAATGACTTCTCACAAACTAAACAGCTGTAGGGTCTTTCACCCAGGTGTAATTTTACATGTACAGCTAGATTACCTTTTGTTGTAAATGATCTCTTGCACATTGAACAGCTGAATGGTTTCATTGCGTGTATCTTTTCATGTTTATCTAGACTGGCCTTTTGGTTAAATGTTTTCTCACAGGTTGAACAACTGAATGGTTTCCCTCCTGTATGGATTATAATATGTCTTTGTAAATGTGACCTAGTCCCAAACCTCTTTTGACACACAGAGCACTGGTGTTTCTTGCCCTCAGCTCCTTCTGCTGTTCCTGACATGTTTCCATTGTTCACAGTGGCACTAGTCTCTGGTGCAGACTTGTATTTGGGGGATAGACCTGTGGTTTGTGCAGTGGAGCTTCTGGCTCTGATCTGAACTTGGTTGTAGTGGTCTCCAACAGTGTCTGTCTCCATCTGTGCAGCTGAACAGCTGAGTGGAGCTCTCCAGTCTTCATCATCAGTGTCAGAGGAGTGCTCTGTGTCTCCCTCAGTCTCTGAGTGTAAATGTGTCTCTGCGCTGATGTCCTCTCCCTGTGTTTCCTCTCTGAGCTCAGTTTGTCTTTGTTGAAGCAGTGAGGACTCTTCTGTCTTCACACTGACAGCACTCGACTCTGGGATGCCCGCTGAGACCTGGGGTGGAGAAGATTGACACAAAATCATATTAATATTTCAGAATATTTCTTGATTTCATTTTTTTTCATTCATTTTCTTGGTTGAGGTTTTATTATACATTTATCAGTCTCAAGATGAAGGGATCACCTTGAAGCACACCTTCACCATTGTCATGGTAAAGAACCTAAGAAGGAGATGTTTGGAAGACGCACCCTGAGGCCTCCCTACCCCCATCACACCAGACCTGAATTCATGGAGATTCATGGATACAAGCTGTACACAGTTCAAACTTTGGATTAGAGTTCTCTCAAAGAACCACAGAGTTTCTACCAGAACAAAATAATTGCCAATCTCTTTCAGCAAAGAAAGAAGCAATGACCAAGATACAAACAGAAGACACTGCTGCTTGATAAAACAGATGACTTTCTCCACAGAAAGAGGAATGTTGTACATTTTTCATACGGTGAATATTGTTTGCATTGGTAAATGTTTTGTTTAGAGAAGACCACACTCATTTGCATATTTCCTATTCAAATGTTGCCTGATTAACTTAATAAATGCTCATAAACCACAACTTGCTTTTGGTGAATAGCAATGTTATTTTATGGAATAAGAAAGAGGACAAAATAACGTGTATTCACAAGAAATTAATCCACGCGAATAAAATTAATCCACGCAAAACGTGTAGTCACAATAAATGAATCCATGCATATTTGTCAGAATACAAATCTAAAAGTTACGACCCCGCAGTGCCGCCGCCTCCTCCCTCCTCCGCCGTGCGATGGTCCAGACACATCCGCGCCGGTAATCCAGTTACGCGAGTTCCGGCGGTCAGGTGAGCCATGAGTAATTTACACGGACAATTATTTGTATTCTCTGTACATTTGAAGCTGTGTATATTATTTATTGACATTGCATGAAAGCTACTGTACGTGCTCACGTACACCAGAAATATTCGCCATTTAATAGGCTAGTGGAATGGTGTAAATGAGCTTTCAAATGAATGTTACGTAATGTGGGAGGTGAATGGGGGTGTACAGCAGTCTTGTCTTAGTTACACTGGAGGTAACGTGCACTGAAAGAGTGAAAGACTGAAAGACTTAAAGGGGAAGTGCGTGAAGAGTCCCTCAGTCGTCCAGGTAGAATCCATGATAAAAGGAGAAATTCAATTTGTCAACTGGACAAAGTTTGTTTGGTCGAAAACGTTTCACCGCTCATCCGAGACTTTTTAAACTTTGTCCAGGTGACAAATTGAATTTCTCCTTTTATCTTTTAAAGGGGAAGTCTGCATTCTTTTCACTGTACCACTCTAAATCACACGTTTGACACCTTTTTTGCATTGTGGGAAAGCAAAATAAACCACCTAAAAAAATTATTTTAAAAAATGTGATTAATTAGATTAATTAATTACAAATCCTGTAATTAATTAGATTAATTTTTTAATCGCCTGACAGCACTAGTTACAAGTACTGTCTTAAAGGGATATGCCACCCCCAGGTCAAATTTGGGCATTGTGAAAGCTATGCTAAGATTTCTTGTCAAATTGTATAAAAGCTATTTTGCTATTTTTGATATGGAATGAACTTTTACATATATGTGTGACTTTTTAAACAGATGTCTGTCCAAAACGGGCAAAAGGTGACAGACAGTCACCAGTTTCTGTTTTAAATGTTTAGTTCCTGTTTCCACTCTCTGATTCAGTCACAAGCTTAAATGTCATAACTGAATTTAGAAATGTGAAAGTGTTTTGTTGCTGATTATGTCTTAAATCACTGTCTGGTTTTAAAAGTACCCCACCCCTTCGTGGGTATGTGTTCTCAATAAAAGTGCTCAGGAGGAAGCTGTCAAGTGGGAGATGCGATGGGCGATCTTACTCTGTAAGAGAGCTGTGTGGGACGAGCCAGAGTGCGCCACACTTCCTTCCCCGTGCACGTTAAAACTTTTCTCGAGTTGAGTGTCTTTTAATTCCTGGGTAGAAGTCTCCTAGATTAGACAAGTGAGTCTAAATACAACTGTTGTTGACTACACTGTTTTGTGTATCAATTTTTCTGACAGTTAACTTGGTGTCCGTGACCTGGATGGATAAGGTCGCCGTGGAGGGAAACTGACGACAGTCGTAAAGTCTCTGCAGAGCTGAAGGAAGTCCACCTTTCCCCGTGGCCGGCTGATCCTCACTTGTCCTCCTCGCTGACTGACTCCAACCGGGACAGAATTGGAGACAAGTGAAACCAGGTTAGACACGATTACTTTTTACTGTAGTGTAAAAAGTGGACTATTTGACGTACTAAATAGTCAGAGTACTCGTGTGTTTGTGAGTGTGATTGGAATATAGGTCTGAGAAATCTAAAACTCTCTGTCGTTCCGACCGTCACCTCTGAACCATTTGGTATCAGGCGAAGAGTGATAGTGGAATTACACTGAGGTCCTGAGGAGTCATTTTTCTAAGACCATATTCAAACATCATAGTAAAATGTCTGACACAGAATTGCAAAGTCAGGGCGCTAAGCCTAAACAAAAGAAGGAACTAAAACCTGAAACAGATGAGAAATATATGAGAAAATATTTTCCGCACTCATGTAAATTCTTGAGTAAATGGAAAAATCGTTATCATTTTGACGGAACACTAAATTCTCAGTCAATACAGAAATTAATGGTAAATTTACGCGCCCATGAAAAATCTAAACAAAGGAAGCGCAAACCAGGTGAAATAGGCCAACAAGTAATGGCAGGGCAAATGTGGGTAGGAGAATTTGAGCGCAGAAAACAAAGGTCAGGTCAGCCCCAAGCAACATCTACAGTTAGTTCACCCACGAGTCCACTAAAACCAGACGCAGACAATAATAAAACCCCACCTGCAGATGTATTATCGCCCGAAGGGCCAGTTACTTGTTTGCGAACCGAAAAAGAGGCACAAAAGGATCAAAATCAGGCAGGACCTAGTGTGACAACACATACCGGACTGTATCCGTCACTACAGGACCTCAAATTGTATGAGTCACCCCCACCATACGACACGAATAAAAAACACACAACGCAGACCAAACCTTCAGCACCTCATGATCCCCAAATTGAAACATACCCTATGATAGAAGTAGTGAATCCCCATGACCCAGCGAATACTACTCACGTTTTTAGGACGTGGACAATGGCTGACGTTAAAGCTGCCTGTGAAGGAATTTCAGCACCAGATGTGGATTTAGAAGCATGCATACAAGGCATAATTGATCTACAGAATAACTACATGCTAAATGGTGCAGAAATGACACAATGTCTGATGGTAATAATTGGATTAAAGTGGCACACATTATCACGTCATTTTAGAGGCATAAACCCTGCCAACCAGCGCCCAATACCGCACAACCAGGTCTTAGCGCGCCTCCGTGAGCCGACAGGTTTGTTTCACGGAATGAGAGAACATTATGTCCAACGACCAAATTACGCCATAATCCAACAAACCAAGCAGAAAGACGGAGAATCAGTAATTGAATTCCAAATTAGGATGCGGCAAGTATTTAAAAAGAATAGTGGAATACGTGAACCAGACCTTTATGACCCAGAAAGTCCATTTGAGCAGCAGCTCAAGATGGCCACATTAGGAGGGTTCAAACCAGATATACAGGCGTGGTTGAAAAAGCACTTTGTGAACCTTCCCACTTGCCACCCGCCCGAGTTTACTACTTGGGCCACACATGCGGAAGCAAACCTAAAGGATAAGAAGAAAAAGTCCGCCACCCAAGTACATATGATAGGAGACTCAGAAGTTTTTATACTCGAAACTAACAAAACACAGAAAGGAAAAGGAAAGTTTAGGAGAGTACAGACTGCTTCCGTCAGGTCGGCGCTACAATGTACCACTAGCGCATAAAAACAGATACAAGAAATCCTTCATCCCCTCAGCTGTAGCGCTCTACTCAACAAAATATGAACATTACCAGCTGTTATGTCTTGTTTTGTCGTGTCTTGTCTAATGTCCGTGAGAATGACGGAAGCCACGCCAAAAGACAATTTTCTGTTTCATGTGTAACAGACAATAAAGTTTTTATCTTATCTTTCATCATTGTCAAGTCAAGCAACAGCTATGTTACATCCCAGCAAGGCATTTCAAATTATTTAATTGGACCAGGGATTAAGCGAACGGTGATTGGATACTCTAGTCTATTTATTGGTTTATTTGACAGGGACAGTGTACATTAATTAACATATCTGTAAATGTACCAGAATTAGCCAAAAGGCTATTTTTCATCTGTTGTCCCTGGACAGATCTTAAAATGGTCTCCCTAAAAACAATAACAAAATAAAATTACACAGTGAACAATATACAATTATTAACAAGTAGTAAAATTTTAGCTAAAACTATAAATCTAATTGATAAATACAGTGTACATAAAACTTTTTAAAAATCCCACACACATCACAACAAGACAGCAAAGACACAAGAGGCAGCACAGTGGAGTTCGAGGAAAGAAAATAATAAACATTAATGATGACAGGTCTGATGTGTTATGAGCCAGTTTTTTCAATGTTTTTTATACAAGTTGTATGTAGTCATGAATATTAATGAATTTTCCGGACACTCGCAAGGCGTGTTAATTTACCAGTAAAGTTATCAGACCAAACGCGCAAGCCTACCTGACTTCGGTCCGCCATGCAGACTGCCAAACTTCAGCGCATGCGTAATCTCGATGCTGATCGACTTTTCTTCTGCTGACGCATGTGACGTGATGACGTAACCGATGACGTATTTTTGTCCACTTTCTTCCATCTGAGAAATTCGTATTCGTACTTAAGACAGTACTCGTAACTTTTCGATGTCGTAACTTTTAGATTTGTATTCTGACAAATATCAAACACACAACAACCTCATTTTAGAGTTTGCAAATATTTATTTTATGCTCAACTACAACCAAAGACACGTGTATATCCAAAATATGCATGGATTAATTTCTTGTGACTACACGTTTTCGCGTGGATTTATTTTATTCGTGTGGATTAATTTTATTCGCGTGGATTAATTTCTTGTGAATACACGTTATTTTGTCCTCTTTCTTATTCCATATTATTTAGCCATGAGGTTTTGAATGGAAGTTCTTATGGGACACACAGCATTTGAAACTTGAATGTTTTCTTTTTGTAACTTTTTTTTTTTTAATGAATTAGGCTGCAATGCCAATACTAATTGATTTATTTAATAGAACTTTGAAAGTGCACTTTATTTTTGGAATTAAAGCTAGCTTATTGAAATTATTGAATTGTTATTAAAGTCCATTTTGATGTGACCAAAAGTTTATTTATAAGTATACTGCTAAGATATATGTATGTATATGTAAGTACATGTATTTATTTATTGTTATTTATTTATTTAAAGCATAGTATACTATTATAGCTATATTATGTGCAATACAAAATTCATTTGAGCAGTATTACCTCCTGTGAAATACTATTTAAATACCCTATTTAATCCTACCTGTACCTTGGTATTTTATTACTTTTTTTTTTTTTTTTTTTTTAATTATATTGGTTACTTTGCTATGCTATTAGTACTTCCTGACTATCTTGGTGAGTCAACCTTGTGTTGATCCTGCATATGACAAAAAAACAATCTTGAATCTTGGTAGTCTATTAAATTTTGTAGTAAACTTTGACTTAACATATTATCCTGTGTATTATTAAATTATTGAATGATTCTGACCTGCCTGGACATTAACACCACACCACAGTGAGTCACTGATGGGGGAGAGCTTAGCTTAATTTCATGCAAATGAGGCAAGTTGTGAGAAAACAGAAAACCTTCGGGGCTGATTTCACCCCTTAGCAAAATCTGCTGTGCATGCTTTCAAATAGCGACAACTTCTTCAAATATAGTCAGATTTTCATCTGTAAGACATCATTGGAAAGCTTAGAATCTACACTTTCAGAACCTGTGAATAACTCAAAACGCCTCCAGGACGACATGTGTCCTGAAATGCCGCGGTTGGACACAAATCTGCTGCAGCGTCTCAGCTCATCATCACAGAACCACAGAGAAACAGAAGATGGACCTGTTCTGTGTGGACTCATTTTAATCAGCCCCAAGTGGAGCTCACTACAGATTTACTGAAAGAACTATATTATTTTACTATTATTTTTCTATCATTTTCACAACCACTTCTTCATGTATCACGTATATGCTTGCTTTATTGTACAATGGGCTGTGATTTTCTTTAATGAGACTGCATTACCTTCTTGGTCAGTTCCTTCGTTGGATATCAGAGCATCTATGACAAATGAATGTTCACGTGTCTGAATGAACAAGTCCTGCGCTGTGTTAATGCTTCTGCATAGGAAGCAGTTCATTTTTTAAACCACCAGATGGCGCTATAGAACACATCAACACAGTGTGGGAAATGTGTTACACACACCTTGAGGCCTCATCTACCCATCACTAGAGTTTGCATGTTCTCTCTGTGTCTGAGGTGGTCGGCACACCACTTTCCCCCATTAACCCAAACATGAGGCACAGGTTCAATCGATCAAAGGTCGCCCTGACCAAGATGAGCAACGACATCACAGACATGGGTCCCTGGATGGTAGTCCTGAGAAGATCCTCCTTGGGCATTGAAGGATGCAGAAGACAAGCTTCTCTACAGAGGCAATAAAACTGTACGTGACAAGGACATTTTATTTTTGAATAATATTTTTGAATAATTAAATTTACAGCATATAAACACATTTATTTTTTTTATTTTTTTTTTACCAAAAAAGGAATAAGATGAAATAATCCTTATACTGGTATATTACCTATCCTAACTCATTATAATTGGAAATACATTAGTTATTAGATGTATATGATATATAGGGGTTGGAAACTCCTCTAACACTGTAGTATGGGGGAGTATGTTCCCATTTTTCAAAGAGTACTACTCATAGTGTGTTTTTATACAAACTCCCTCATTTTGAGTGGTGAGGCTGATTAGATCTACTGGGTAACGCTTGACCTCCAGCACAAGCTCAGGCTCCTTCCCCCCTCACTGAGGTGACATTCCATGTCCCCAGAGCTCGTCTCCATGTCCGGACATCCGGTCATCGAGGCCCCTGCCTTCGACTGCCGCCCAGATCTCGAGTCTATTCCTTAGTATCGAAATTGAGTTTGAAATGTTAGTATTGTGACAACACTGCTGTATAACCTTTTGAACTACAGATCTGTAACCTGTGATGGAAATGTGTATTTGTGTTGTAAAGAAAAGATTCTTACGTCTTTGTGTAAATGCATTTGATGTTTGCAGGAGGCCAGATATGAACATTAACATGGGGAGATGTACAGCCTGGACTGTCTCCACATACGAGCAGAAGTGATAAATGTTGTGGAGGAAAACCACTGTTATTTTGACTGCAACACAACAACTCCATAAAAGATCTTTCAGGAGTTAATCTAGTCTTGGACCACGAAACACTCTGTGAGCTAGACATCCTGCACCGGCAAGACCAGCGGTGTGTGAGAGCTAGCATGCGCCACAAGAGATGCGCTAGACCTCGCAAGCGGGGCTGTCGAGCCTGTATCAGCGCTAAATTAAAAACTAAACCTCACAAGAGAGCACTTCTGTCTATTCTGCTATCCAACTTACGTTCACTGGAAAATAAAATTGACTACCTCAAACTGGATTTAACTACACAGAGAAAGGTGAGAGACGCCATCATTCTGACCGAGACGTGGCTCAACCACAACTTTCCGGACAGCGCTATCCAGACCAACAACATTTCGGGCGGACTGGGACCACGCCAGCACCGGTAAATCTCAGGAAGGTGGTGTGTGTATTTTTATTAACAACAACAACTGGTGCACAAATGCTGTAGTTGTCTCAAGTCACTGCTCTGTGGACATTGAATTCCTAACGCTTAGATGTTGTCCATTTCCTTTGCCAAGAGAATTCACTGCCATTAGCATCACACCTGTTTATATTCCACCCAGCGCAAACACTAAGGACGCACTGGCTACATTGTATCAGTTTGTGAGCTCGCTACAGTACTCAAACCCAGACTCGGTCTGTATAATTGCGGGCGATTTTAACCAGGCCAAACTAAAGACTGTACTCCCACACCACCATAAACATGTGAACTTTGCGACCAGGGGAGAGAACACTCTCGAACAAATCCACACAAACATCAAACCGGCATTCAGTGCTGTTCCCCACCCCCACCTGGGGAGCTCAGTCCATCTCTCTATTATGACAATTCCAGCCTATAGACCACTGTTAACTAGGAGCAAGTCAGCTGTGAAGTAGATCAGGGCATGGCCAGAGGGAGCGCATAATTTATCTGGAAAACAAGGGAAAGTTTCAAAACAAAGTTGAATTGTAACTCCACTAAGCAGATTTGTCTAATCTTTGTAATTTGTCAGATCTTCAGGACTGCTTTGACCACACAGACTGGTCTGTTTTCAGGAAGGCTGCCACTACTAACCAGCACATCAACCTCAATGAGTACACGGAGTCTGTGACAGGATACATATCCAAATGCATGGAAGATGTTACTGTTACCAAGAATGTCACTGTATGAGCAAATGACAAACCTTGGTTCACTAGGGAGGTACATGAGCTCCTGAGAGCACGCAACACTGCTTTCAAGTCCGGAGACAAAGATGCCCTCAGATCAGCCAGGACCATCCTGCACTGGGGTGTGAGAGCAGAGAGACAGAAAATCCACTCTCACTTCAGTGACACAAAAGCCCCCAGACACCTGTGGCAAGGCATCCAGTCAGGCCCTGTCTACACGGCAACGTTGTGGAGTGAATCCGATAAAGTTTTTTATCGTTTCGGTCTCGCGTCCACAGGGCACCAGCGTTCTGGGTACCCCAAAACGATATTTTTTGGGAACGGGTTCCAGAGTGGAAAGCTCTGGCAATGTTACCGTTGCGGAGTCGTCTGGATGAGTAGTTCGGATTGGTCACAACCACATGGCCAGTATGTCACAAACACATGGCCAGAACAAATATCAGCCTGACACACACTTTTAGGCACACAAGCACATGGACACATGCACCAGTGTACACAGACAAGTTTACGAGCTGACATCACAAAATACACGTTGTAATGTCTAAAAAAAACTGCACCTTTCTAAACTAGTCCTCCCATGATGCATCTGCAATGGGCTAATATGCCAAATAAATGTTTATGCATATATTAAAGGTCCCACGACATGGTACTTCTTGATCCTTTTATATGGCTCCTTAATGGTTCCCTAATACTGTAAATGAATCCTTCTTCAAAATCAAGACTCAGTGCATGAGAAACAGAGATAAGATGAGAAAGAGTATTTTTTCTCTCTCTGAACAGTCCATTATGGGAGTTGTTGCTTGAATGCAAATGAGGAGGACAGAGATGGCCTATAGTAGAGAGTGGGAGCGTGGCCAAACTCTCCGCTCTCAGCTGTCCGCTCTGATCCATTTCTGCGTTTTTGCGTGGAGAAGAGATGAGAAGGGTTCCATTGAAAAATAAACACATTTCCACAGAAAATAAAATTAAACCACTGCTGTTCAAAGGTCCAGAGGCTCAGATAAAGGACTTCCGAGCCTAGAAACACTCGGACATGCCTCCAGGCAAATAAAAAAACGCATTTCGCATTGCCTAGCGCATTCGCGGTCCAAACTCTCTGGTTTACAGAGATGCTGAGTAGACACAGGCGGGGGGTGGAGCTGCATTTTTCGAGCTGACGTCAATAAGGTGCCTTGTTGAGAATCGCCCGTTTGAGCTGTGTTTTTTTCTAACGCAGAAAAGGACTGCAAATGCTCAGCTTAGACATTTCGCAACTTTTAGCCATGGGGGGGCCCTAAACAGGGTAGGGGAGCTCACATTAACGTTCAAAAACCTCAAAGTGAAAATTTCATGCCATGGGACCTTTAACATGTTTCATAAGTTTCACTTTCGTTTTTGATGCTCTGAGTCTCCTCATCATTCGAAACGGGCTTACAGCGCACATAGAGGTGTGGCATGTGCATTGCGTCATTTTCAGCAAGCGTTCCATTGCCATGTGTACATGATATTTTACTGATCCATTCCCAGTGTGGATGTGATATTTTTTTTTACCCGGTAAGAAAAAATCCTGCGTTGCGTTACCGTGTGGATGTAGCCTCAGGCTTTTTTATGCGGGTTGGAAAAAAATACGCGTCCATACACGTGTCGGATCAGTAAATATTCGCATCCAGGCGAAAATGGAATGCTGAGTGAAAACGATGTAATACATATGCCACACCAATATGTGGCGTTGTAAACAGGAAACAGCCAGAGCCCCCAGACACGCAATACTACAAAGAGCGCATGCACATGAAGGCCGTTTCCCAATTCACCGACGGCACCCTTGTGAGTGTGCACTCGGTCTGTCGTCGAGACGGTGCACACTCGCTCTGTCCTTAGTGCGCCAAGTTTCTCACATGGCCGTCTGCGAAATGGAACAGGTCCCGCTTCAGCTCAATGAGCCGGGCGGTCTGCTCCTTGTTCCCTAAAGACAAAAATATTATTCTACTGCGACTAGTAATACTTGGAATTGGGACATGGCCAATGTTCCCCCTAATTTTTAATGTGTCTGAGCAAACACACACCAACTCCACATCCGAAATGCACCCCCGCGCGCGCGGCTCGCACTTTGCAGATATTTTTAAAAAATGACTCCGCGGCTGAATAAAAACCGGCGATCCGCTAAAAAGCTCTTTCATCCCTGATTTACAGTGCGCTGCACAAGTTTTGTTGTGCGCTGAGAATGTGCAAGAAGTGCGCAGCTTAGAGTAAATGCTGGACATGGCTACACTGTAGAATATCCAGCATTACAACAGCAAAGGAAATATAGAAGTGTAAGGGGAAAAGCATGTGAAGGGTAATACAGGTGCCGTGAACTATGCCGTTACGGCTACCTTCACACATGTTTAGCGTAGTTTATGAAGAGTTTCATGTAGCATAGTTGTAGGTGAGGTGAACCAGTACGTATATTTTATAGTGACGTTGCAACTGTCACTTGTGGATGTCGCTGGCGAGTCGGTCTTTGTAGTTCCGCGCTGTGCATGCTGGGGCTTTTAAGTGTGCGAAGCGTGCATGTTTGCGCGCTTGGTCCACGCCCCGATTTCCATGGAAACGACGGCGCTGTACAGGGCTCGTCTCGACGGTGCAGGGGGAAAAAAACGAATGGAACGGCGCTTGTCGCGCCGAATATGACGCATATCCCGTTCCAAGGACGCTCACAAGTGTGCCGTCGCTGAATTGGGAAACGGCCGAAGTCTTTCTTTTTCGTAAACAAGCAAACACGTCTATGTTAGGGACCGTAAACAAATGCGAAATTATTTCGTCCCCCTGCTCCACCAATGTTGCAGTGACTCCCTCCAGTAATGTGAAGATCATTTGTTGATGGTCCCTAACATAGACGTAGCCGCAGAACGAAGGAGCTGCGTGAGCAGAGTTTTTGCCTATAAATCGATAGTTAGTATTAAATGGTATTGTTTTATTAGATAGACATTAACAAGTAGAACTCTCGTTAACCTTGGCCATGTTATTTACGCAAAATGCTTGTTTGGATCTTAATACGGGAATGTTAAACCCCGAATATCAAGCGAATGTCAAACATAAGCCAACTTCATTACGCTGAGTCCTGCCCAAGCATACTCGGACATTATGTTGGCTTTTCGGTGAGAATATACAACCGGGGACCATCACAAAAGGGCAGCTATATAGTTGTGTGAATTTGTGTAAAGAAAACAGAAATGCTTTTATATATTTTTGTGTGTGATACTGCATGTGCCTGTTCGTAAAAGGTAAATTTTCATTCAATAAAAAAGACAAGAAATGGTTGCTCTTTTTCTTTATTTACAGCACACAACACACTCAAATTGGTATGGGCGCCTCATTGTCCACTATCTGCCTTTTCATTGATGGGATATTTTCAGTTTTAAAATACGCGTTTAGCTTTGAATTGGCAAACACTCGTGCATTGTGCGTACTGCCAGGCCACTTCACAATTACGTGCATAAACAGTACTTGTAGTCACACACCGCTTGTATGTTTAGGGAATGTTTGCCCTTTCTGTTGATGTAGTCCGTGGCGTTGGAGGACAAGAGAAGCTCTGGACATCCGGAAATTCGCTCTCCATTCATCATCCATGACAACGCCATTGACGAAATTGTCCCTCTGTCCCTTACCTTCTGGTCACGTGATGATGACAGCATCGCGACATCATCGTTTTCCCAAAAGTCGCATTTTGCCCGCCCACACAACAACGCGACCCCTGGCGTTCTCAGATTTCTCCACTCTGGAACCCATTTTCAAAAAACACCGTTTTCACCCACCCAAAACACCGGCGCTGTGTGGACAAAAGGCCAAAACGAACACAAACTTCTCCTTTTCCACCAAAAAACGTTGTCGTGTGGACAGGGCCTCAGTCACAGACTACAAGCCAACCCCCCTGTCGTGCAAGGACAACACAGACTTCCTCAACTCTCTTAACACCTTCTTCAGCCGGTTTGAAGATAACAAGACCACCACACCGACAAAAGCCCCTACCAGCCCAGACAACACAACACTCCAACTAGACCCAGTGGACGTGTGGAGGACACTACTCAAGGTGAACCCCAGGAAAGCTGCAGGTCCGGTCAACATACCCGGGCGTGTGCTCAGAGACACACTCACAGATGTCCTCACAGATATTTTCAACATCTCTTTGAGCCAAGCCATCATACCAGAAAGCTTCAAAGCCACCACCATCATACCACTACTAAAGAAATCCCCAGCTTCATAACTAAACGAATACAGACCCATAGCACTCACTCCAATTATGATGAAGTGCTTTGAAAGGTTGGTCAAGGCCCACATATCATCCAGCCTTCCCACTACTCTGGACCCATACCAGTTTGCTTACCGCCCCAAGCGCTCCACTGATGATGCCATAGCAACAGCATTCTACCTATGCCTGGCTCATCTGGAAAACAAAAAGAGTCACGTACAGAGTTGCTCATTGACTTCAGTTCCATTTTCAACACGGTCATCCCACAACACCTGGTGAACAAACTGAGTACAACAGGCATCAGCACTTCATTATGCAACTGGATACTGGACTTTCTCACTAACAGACCACAGACAGTAAGAGTGGGGAAAAAAACTCCTCAGAGACCACCATCATTAACACCATGGTCCCCCAGGGATGTGTGCTGTCTCCATTGCTGTTCACACTGATGACTCACGACTGCTGTGACAGATTCACATCGAATCACATCATCAAATTTGCTGATGACACAACAGTGGTGGGTCTCATTAGTGATGACGATGACTCGGCATACAGACAGGAGGTACATCAACTCATCAACTGGTGTGACAGTAACAACTTACAGCTCAATGTCAACAAAAGAAATAACTATGGACTTCAGGAAAAAACACCCGACACACACCTCACTCACAATCTATTGCAGTGCTGTGGAGTCTGTGAAAAGCACCAATTTTCTGGAAGTGCACATCACAGACAACCTCACGTGGACCACCAACACCACCTCCCAGGTCAAGAAAGCACAGACACACCTTCACTTGCTGCACAGTTTGAGGAGAGCAAACCTCCCCACTTCTGCACTCACCACCCTCTACAGGGGTGCTATTGAGAGCATCCTCACCAGCAGCCTCTCTGTCTGGCATGGCAGATGCTCAGCGGCGGACAAGAAGGCTCTACAGAGGGTGGTGAGGACTGCAGAAAAGATCATCAGATCACCCCAACCAGCAAGCAGGAACTATACACATCACGCTGCTCCAAGAGAGCCATCAGTATCATCAAGGACACTACCCATCCAGCACACAAACTGTTCTCCTTCCTGCCATCTGGGAAGCAGTACTGCAGCATGCGGTGCCACACAAATAAACTCAGAAACAGCTTCTTTCCACAAGCCATCAGGCTAATCAACACACTGAAGAAAATTCCATGAACATTCCATGAACATGTTAATAACATCCAAAAACAATTTCACACACACTGATGTCCATGCAGCGTTCAGCACTCTTGCACTTTACAAACTGCACCTTCACTTTTGTACCTTATATATTGCACATTTCATTCTACCTCAAACTTTCCTTCTTGTTGGAAGAGTATATGATTGCCTGTATGTTTTATGTCTATTTATTGTTGATGCCTACACTTCATGTCCATGAGTGTAGCTGTGTGTGTTTTTAGTTTAACTTGCACATTTGGAGTCCAGTGAAACGCAATTTCAGTCCTCTGTGTGAAGTCTGTTACATAGTGAATTGACAAAGTATACTTTGACTTTGATTTGGAAATGCCTCAAAATATTCATGTTTCAAGTGGCCTCACCCCAGGGATTTATGGCATAAAGGTGCGGAATACAGCAAAATGATGTGTGTATCTGATGAGAAAATCTTAAGGAATTACATAAAAAGTAGGCAGAGTATAGAAACTCTGGGACAGGGTCCTAAAAGAACAAAGATTTGTTTCTTTTAAAAACTGAGATCCAGTTCCCAACATTCACGTTAAGGAACCGTTCAAAAAAGCCGACTCATTCATGAACCTCACATCACTAAATCAAACAAATCAAAGTTTCCAAATACTCATTTACAATTTACACACTGCCTCAGATTATTAATTAAAATCTTCTCTATAAATAAACTCAACTTTGGAGCCTATAAAACATAACTATAGAGCCACACCAGCCCGTTTGAGATTATAATGTGTTAAATGCAGCTTTGCGCATATTTGTTAACGATTTACAGAAATAAAACTTAAAACCGCATGGTTCATTTGCTATAAACTACTATAAGCCTAAAAAACAGCTCACTCCTTGTGTCACTGATGCGGTCAGCTGCTGTCGGACTAAAGGACAGGACTGAGTGAAATATATTTGTTTTTTATTCACATTAATAGCAACAAACAGTAGGTCTGTGTCTTTTTAAATGAAAGTAAATTAATCGGTTTGTTACATCATTTTGTGGATCAAATATTTGCAGGACTTAAATTTAGTTTTAAACAGGCCAATGTGGCTCTTTTGTTGTTAAAGGTTGCAGACCCTTGAGCTCGGCCTACATGAGATGTATTAAGAACTTGATGATGATGCTAAATGTGTAAGAACGTGAATACTGAGTCTATTGTTAAGTTCCTCCCAAGGACTGGAGATGAAAATGAGACCTTCTGTGGTCCATTTTACCGAACTTCATCCTAGACAATAATGTGGATGAACCTCACCTGTACCAGGAGCATGTGTTCCTCCTGTTTGACGCTTGGCTCCTCTGGCTCCTCTTTAATCCGTGGAGTCTGTGGAGGTTCCTGATTCAGACCGGGGCCAGGACTCTTTGAGGGGCTCAGCATTGAGTCCAGGAGCTCCTGTTTCCTCTGGTTCTCCTCTTTGGAGTGACACACTTCCTCCTCATACTCCGCTATCGTTCTTTCAAACAGCACAAAGATTTCATTCACCAAAGCTCTCAGCCTTTGGCCTTTCTGGACTTGGTTGTAGTGGTCTCCATCAGCGTCTGTCTCCATCTGTGCAGCTGAACAGCTGAACTGAGCTCTCCAGTCTTTATCACTGTCAGTTTCAGAGGACTGTAAATGTGTCTCTGCACTGATGTCCTCTCCTTGTGTTTCCTCTTTGAGCTCAGTTTGTCTTTGTTGAAGCAGTGAGGACTCTTCTGTCTTCACACTGACAGCACTGGACTCTGGGACGCCCGCTGAGACCTGGTGTGGGGAAGATTGACACAAAATAATATTAATATCTTGCTTCTCCTAAATCAGAATATTACTTGATTTCAACCAGAAATGTGCTTAATGTTTCTGCTGTCATCCTGGTTAAGGTTTGTTGCAAATATTGTTATGTATCGATTTCAAGATGATAACCAATGCACCAACTGTCACAGAACAATGTTTATTCTCTGTATTAGATAAAAGCCCGTCTCCCTCACTATTAGGGGTGTGCAAAATAATCGTCATGACAATACTAACTTTCACAATATACTGCATCGATTCTTGATGCCAAAAATCGATTTTTATGTATTAATAATTAAATAATTATTAATAAATTAATTATTAGTTTATTTTTTTATAAATCCTATGCACTTTTTTCTTTGTGAAAGGGTATTGTTTGTTATGATGGTAGCTACCTCCAAAATGGCAAATGTTTGAACATCATTTTTTGTTTTAGAAAAAGTCCTATGCACTTTTTTTGTTATTGGTTTGGTTTATTTGTTTTTGTTATTCAATAAATTCAGTTATGAATTGAGTTGCTCAGAGTTATGCATCAATTGAAAACACTACCCAGATACACAGCCACTGATATTTAAGTTATCCTCTTTTTTTGGTACATTTTCACTGAAGTATGTCGAATATATTGCAATGCATCGTGATAGTATTGCATCGTGGCATATGAATCGTGATTCGAATTGAATCATGACTTCTTTGCCAATACCCTCCCCTACTCACTACGTATATTGGTGTTTTTCAGATTCTTGAATGTGATGACAGTTTTCTCTATTGATCACATTGCACTTTACCATTAAAAACATACAAAAGGTAAATTCACAAATGTTGAACCTGATCATCTCTATTAGGGACTGGACCAAAGAACTAACTGAATTACAACAAAAATCTGCACTACTACAATACTGATTTAGCTGCGGGGCATCTGTATATAATAATATTGATCTGTAGAAAGTTGGGATGTCGTCTGAAACTCAGCAATAAAAAGACACAGCTCCCATATTTAATATTTTCTGTTTGAGACATACTGGGACTAGAGATGAAAACGAGCCATTATTGTCTGGTGATACAAGCATTTATTGTAATGCTTTTTATAACTGTACATGGTCCTGATTAGGGATGTCAACAATTAATCGATTAACGATTAATCGATTAACGATTAATTGTCGATTAAGACGTTGGTCGAACAAAATGCATTAATTGTAATTAATCGCTAATCGCGGACACGCGCATCCGCGTGGTCACGAAACAAGGCAACCACGCACAGCGCCGCGCCGCGCCAAGCTCGACTCACAGCCGGCCGCAGGCGTCAACGGCACTGCTCAGCAGCCCCGGGTGTACGCGCGAGGCGAGATCGAACCGCGGCGCCCGGAATGCGTGCCGCGCATAGACCTGGACTAAACCAGGATTAAAGGTCCCATGACATGGTACTTCTTGATGCTTTTATATGGCTCCTTAATGGTTCCCTAATACTGTAAATGAATCCTTCTTCAAAATCAACACTCACTGCATGAGATATGACTCTGACAGTCTTCATGAGGCTAGATATGTGTCTAAAATGCTTTATTGTGGGTGTTGCTGCTTCAATGCAAATGAGAAGGACAGAGAGATTGGCTAAGGAGCGGGGGGGCGGGTTTCCCCCCCTGGAAGCGCAGCTCTTCACCGCTGTCTGCTCGCTTCCGTGTTTAACACAGGAAGACAGATGGGAGACTTTGCAATGAAAAAAAGCATATTTACACAGAAAATAAAATTAAACCACTGGTATTTCAGAGGTCCAGAGGGTCGGGTAAGGGACTTGCGAGCCTAGAAACACTCGGACGTGCCTCCAGGCAAATAAAAAAACGCATTTCGCATTGTAGCGCATTCACAGTCCAAACTCTCTGGGCGGGATATACAGGGACGCTGAGCGGAGACAGAGGGAGGGGCTGGAGCTGCATTTGCCGATCTGACGTCAATCAGGTGCCTTGTCCGAACTCGCCCGTTTCAACACTGCTTTTGTGTAACGCAGAAAAGGACCGCAAATGCTCAGTTTAGACATTTCGCAACTTTTAGCCATGGGGGGGGACCTCAGAAAGTGAAAATTTCATGCCATGGGACCTTTAAACTCTGTTTGTGGCTCGGGCCCCACAAACCAGCCGCACGAAAACAGCAGCAGCACGTGGTGGTTTAATCCTGGTGTAGTCCAGGTCTAGACCTGGTCGAGTCCTGGTTTAGTCCAGGTCCAGTCCAGGTTTAGACCTGGTCTAGACCTGGTTTAGTCCACGTTTAGTCCTGGTCTAGTCTCTTAGCTAATCAGGACAGAACACAATGTTACACTATAAAAAAAATTTGAAAAAAAAAATTTTTTTTTAAAAATCTGCGAACCGCGATAGAGTGAGGGATTACTGTATTTTGTTATTCAGCATCAATACATTTGTCTGCTTTTTACTAAGGAATAATTAATTGAGGAATATACAATATAATAATACTATGATATATTTTTGACTCAGTGTTATGTATACTATAGCTTATATTCTTAAAGATCCAATTTAAACACTAAAATTCAGGTGAAAAACGCCGCATATCAGTTAATCGTTAATCGATCGATAAGGTCAATCAACTATCAATTAATGAATTAATCGATGATTTGCATTCCTAGTCCTGATAAATAAATATATGACATGAAATGTTGATAAAGAATCTGCGTCCCTCCAGCCTTAGTTGGTCTGTTTTCCCAAACTTCATCCTCGACTTAAATAAACCCCACCTGTACCAGGAGCGTGTGTTCCTCCTGTTTGACGCTCGGCTCCTCTGGCTCCTCTTTAATCCGTGGAGTCTGTGGAGGGTCCTGGTTCAGACCGGGGCCAGGACTCTTTGAGGGGCTCAGCATCGAGTCCAGGAGCTCCTGTTTCCTCTGGTTCTCCTCTTTGGAGCGACACACTTCCTCCTCATACTCCGCTATCGTTCTTTCAAACAGCGCAAAGATCTCTTCAGCAGCCGCAGTCAGCCGCTCATTCACCAAAGCTCTCAGTGTTTGGCTTTTGGACATTTTAACAAACTGTTTTTAGCTTTAGCTCCGAGCTAACCGCACACAAGGCTCGGCGGTCTGCTTCCTGCTTTGTGCAGCAGAGTAGACACGGTCAGTGCATTACTGCCCCCACTGGTCAGGATGTTAAACTCCTAAAATGCTCACCATAGTCGCTCCTCCTCAAACTTTATTAAAACAAAAAAAAACAAAAATAGTGCCGCTGCATTTATCAAAAGTCTGTGGTCACTTTATGCTTATTCTTTATGCTTATATATGTTACAGGCAAATCTGATAATTCAGGTATTCTATAGAATGCCTGGTGTTCTTTAGGCAATTATGTTATTGCAAATTAAACAAAAATTTTGTAAACCAAGAGGCCCGAGAGGGCAATTTGTGTTCTACGATGCCTATGCAGGGCTTGTAGCATCCTAAAGGACCCTTCACACCCCAACTATAGACTCAGCTCCTTTCCTCCAGAAGGTGCTTCGGACTAAAACCAGTAGATTTAGGAACAGCTTCTTTCCTACAGCTGTTTCCCTGCTGAACTCTACCCCCCGCTGAGCCTCCATGCCACCACTCATGCCCCCTTCCTCTCCACCTCTCCATCTCCATGTCAATGAACTCTACCCAATCCCCGCATCCATTGGCACTCCACCTAAATCAGATATGTTTTTGATCAATACTGTACAGTATATCCTCTGTATATCTCTGTGTTATAGTTCATCTGGTAAATATCTTGTACATATTGTTCATACATATTATATTTATTCACTTATATACTTATAGCACACCTGTATGCTTGTTCATAGCTTATTATATACAGTATATTAATAGCTCTACTGTATACTTGTTTATAATTCATCTGTTTATATCCCCTACATAGATTAACAACAAAGCACTTGCACATGTTCATATTGCCCTATTTATTTACTGTCTATATTGTATATACTGTACTGTATATATTGCACTTGCTGCTCCTTGTACTTCTGATAAACCACCTGTATTTATACATGTGTAATGACAATAAAGTTGAATCTAATCTAATCTAATCTAATCTATTGACCCTGTTTTAGGCCAGTTTTTTTTTTCTACTGGATCATACTGCAATACCACAAACCACCACTAGATGGCGAGCTTCCCATTCTCCGCATGCTCGCGGGAGGAAATATCAAACCCCTTTCATAACCGCAGAACCTATTACCTGTTGGACTTCAATACAGTGGTCCTTCGCTCTATCGTGGTTCACTGTTCCCTCGCTGTTTGGCGGATTTTTTTTTTTTTCCGATTTTTTTTATAGTGTAACATTTTTTTTATAGTGTAACATTGTGTTCTGCGTCCTGATTGGCTAAGAGACTAGACCAGGACTAAACGTGGACTAAACCAGGTCTAGACCAGAACTAAACCAGGTCTAGACCAGGTCTAAACCAGGTCTAAACCTGGACTGGACCTGGACTAAACCAGGACTGGATCAGGTCTAGACCTGGACTAAACCGGGACTAGACCAGGTCTAAACTTGCCTGGTTTACACCTGACCATATCACATATATTATATATGGTCTGGGAGCCACCTTCAAAATATCTCAAAGAGGAGGTGTGGTTTACGATCGCCAACGGCCGTTTATTGGGAGTTACGAATGTCTATCATTTGGCGTATACGTAGCCCACAGCCAATCATGTCAGTTGTCAGTTCAAACTACAAGCTTCCGTTTGTCATGTAGTACGCGTCACCGTCTTTCCACCCCTCCCCGCTCTCTGACTGGCTCCCAGAATCTGGAGAGCTCGCTTGCCATAGTCGCCAGGCTGTCATTCAGATTGGAACGAACAAAAGCAGCCTGGGATTTCCCAGGTTAGGAAACGTGCGCTTCATCTCCAACAAGACGGAGGAGCTGACCGCGCTGACCCGACATCAGAGACAATTCCGGAACTGCAGTTTGATGTGCTTCACCGAAACGTGGCTGAATGGGAATATACCGGACAATGTAATCTCACAGGACGGATTTATTATGAGGCGTGCATACTGGACTGTAACGGAGAGTGGGAAAAAACGAGGAGGAGGACTGATTTTTTTCATTAATCAACGCTGGTGTCATCCCGGGAACGTGCATGTGAAACATCAGCTGTCCTCTCGGGACATTGAACTGCTGGCTGTGAGTATGAGGCCGTTCTATCTGCCAAGGGAATTCTCACGTTATGTTTTGTGTGTACATTCCTCCATCGGCGGATGGAGCGGCAGCATGCGAGCAGCTCCACTGCGTCGTGAATGACATGCAGACACGTTATTCGTGCACCCTCTTTCTCATCACTGGGGACTTTAACCACACATCACTTTCCGCTACTCTCCCCACTTTCACACAATACGTCACGTGCCCCACGAGAGACAATAAGACTCTGGACTTGTTTTATGTCAATATCAAAGACGCCTACACCTCTGCACCCCTCCACCCGCTCGGACGCTCAGACCACTGTCTGGTTTATCTGCTCCCGGAATATACACCCAGGGTGCGAAGAGGACCTGTGCAGAAGCTTTGGACTCAGGAGGCCCGTGAGAGTCTGAGGGACTGTTTCTAGAACACTGACTGGGACATGTTCAGCAGCTTTTATGGAGACGACATCAATGGACTGACCCATTGCATCAAGGACTACATCAACTTCTGCGTGGAGAACACTGTGCCAACCAGGGTGGAACACTGTGCCCACCTGGGTCACCCCTGAGATTAAAGGCCTCCTAAACCAGAAGAAAAGGGCTTTCAACTCAGGGGACAGAGAGGAGCAGAAAAGGGTCCAGCGGGAGCTCCAGTGGAGGATCCGACGGGCCAAGAAGGACTATGGGAGGAAGATGGAGGAGCAGCTGGCCCAAAACAACGCACGGGGCGTGTGGAGAGGACCGAGGAACATGTCTGGATTTGGACAGAGTGGCAGAGGGCTGATGGTGATCAGCGCTGGGCAGACAAACTAAACTGTTACTTCAAGAGGTTTGATTCGCCCCCCACCCCCTCTTCACACCTCCCCGGGCCAGTAGCCACATCCCCCTCCCCCTTCACACGGACCCAAGCCACCACCAGCCTATGTACATCTAAAAGACAGTTCTCTTTATTCAATGCAGGATTATAAAGAAAGTACTACACAAAGATATTATCCCAATACATCACATTCACTTGTTTCATAACAGAAATTACAATGAAAACACCATCATAAATGTATTCAAAGGTTAACCTGCAGAGAAAAGGCACTTAGGCAGCGTCCCATTTCTCTGTCTTACCCCTTCGTCTTACCCCTACCCCTTAGTTTTGCGGGTTCATGTGAGGGCAAGGGGTGTTCTGATTCTAATTTTGATCAAGGGCTAGACCTCAGGATACATACCCCTTGAAACGAAGTAAGCTCTCGACCAGACTTGAAACGAAGGGGTACACCTACAAGCTCAGGCAGGTTTTGGGATGGCAGCATCACATTGACCAGCCAGGGAGTCTCATAACTGTATTTTCAGCAGTTGTAATTATTGATTAACAGTTTAACATGGTTTACAATTATGACGCTAATGTTCTACATTTCTTTTAGTGAACTGTTGTTGTGGTTTTAATTGTAGTGATGTCTGTTTAGCCGACGTTATCGTTTTCATCGAACTTTCATGCATAAACAAGCTAGTTTTTTTGTCGAGCTGAGGTACCCGATTATCCTTGACATTTGTTTACATTTGTTTGCATCAATTGTTGTCGCCTCTGTAGACGAAGCGGTAGTCGAGTGATGTCCCATTTCTTAGGGGAACATTCGTACCCAGAGCCCTCTCAGCTCGGTATCGAGGGACAAGACAAAGACGTAGATAAAAAGGAAGAGGTAAGACAGTGTAATGGGACCCAGCCTTATTCTCCTTTATTTTTAATTAATGTTTAGTGAATTTATGTTTTGAAATATGAGTTTTTCCTTGTAGTTCAGGAGAAGGGCCTTTACACCATGCAGTGTGTTGTAAAAGTGTAGAAGCAGCTGCCTGTGACTCTCTCAGAGGGTTGTTTCTCTGTTATGGTTCAAAATCAGATACAAGAGCTGATCTTTATTTTGAGTAATCATCAGCAAACTCCAAAACAGAATTTAGGCTCTTTAAAACATCTCATGAACACAATCAATAATCCTTCAGTCACACTCTGTTCGGTGAGTTCTCATGTGATTATTCAAATGATCTCCACGTGCAAACCCTTTATTACAGATGGAACAGCTATAAGGTCGTTCACCTGTGTGCATTCTCACATGTTTATTTAGAGCACCCTTTTGAGAAAATGACTTTTCACATGTTGAACAGCTGTAAGGTCTTTCTCCTGTATGCATTCTCACGTGTTTATTTAGATCACACTTTTGAGAAAATGACTTTTCACATGTTGAACAGCTGTAAGGTCTTTCCCCTGTGTGCGTTCTCACATGTGTAACAAGACGACTTTTATCAAAAAATGTCTTGTCACACATTGAACAACTGTAAGGTCTCTCATCTGTGTGTATTCTCGCATGTTTATTTAGGTCACGCTTTTGAGAAAATGTCTTCTCACAAACGAAACAGCTGTAGGGTCTTTCACCCAGGTGTATCTTTACATGTAGAGCTAGATTACCTTTTGTTGTAAATATTCTCTTGCACATTGAACAGCTGAATGGTTTCTTTGTGTGTATCTTTTCATGTGTATCTAGATTGGCCTTTCGATTAAATGTTTTCTCACAGGTTGAACAACTGAATGGTTTCTCTCCTGTATGAATTGTTATATGTCTTTGTAAATTCCCCTTAGTGCCAAACCTCTTCTTACACACAAAGCACTGGTGTTTCTTGCCCTCAGCTCCTTCTGCTGTTCTTGACATGTTTCCATTGTTCACAGTGGCACTGGTCTCTGGTGCAGACTTATATTTGGGCGATAGACCTGAGGTTTGTGCAGTGGAGCTTCCGGCTCTGATCTGGACTTGGTTGTAGTGGTCTCCATCAGTGTCTGTCTCCATCTGTGCAGCTGAACGGCTGAGTGGAGCTCTCCAGTCTTCATCATCAGTGTCAGAGGAGTGCTCTGTGTCTCCCTCAGTCTCTGAGTGTAAATGTGTGTCTGCGCTGATGTCGTCTCCCTGTGTTTCCTCTCTGAGCTCAGTTTGTCTTTGTTGAAGCAATGAGGACTCTTCTGTCTTCACACTGAGAGCACTGGACTCTGGGACGCCCGCTGAGACCTGGGGTGGAGAAGATTGACACATAATAATATTAATATTTCAGAATATTTCTTTATTATTATTTATCAGAAATGTGCTAAAAGTTTCTTTCATTTTATTGGTTGAGGTTTTATTATACATTTATCAGTCTCAAGATGAAGGGATCACCATGAAGGACACCTTCACCATTGTCATGGTAAAGAACCTAAGAAGGAAATGTTTGGAAGACGCATCCTGATGCCTCCCTACTCCCATCACACCAGACATGAATTCATGGAGATTCTTCAGAGACACGACTCAGAGCCTGATGATCCCCACACTGTCAATGTGTCCCTTAATGAAATGATCACTGGACACATGTCTGACCCTCTCCTACAGCTGACCCACATGTCTGACCCTCTCCTGCAGCTAACTCGGAGGAAGCACATGGCCAAAAGACAAAGTGGAGCTGCAGCACTGCCCAATCCCTCCTCACTCTCACACACTCTCTCAGTATTTTCTTTAAGGCACCTGCACGAGGCTCAAATCTGCTGCAGTGTCTCAGTTCATCATCACAGAACCACAGAGAAACAGAAGATGGGCCTGTTCTGTGTGGACTCATTTTAATCAGTCCAAAGTGGAGCTCATTACAGATTTACTGAAAGAAAAATAATAGTAAAATAATATAATTCTATCATTTTCACAACCATTCACCTCTCCATGTATCACATATATGCTTACTTTATTGTATAATGGGCTGTGATTTTCTTTAATGAGACTGCATTACCTTCTTGGTCAGTTCATTTGTGGGATATCGGAGCATCTATGACAAATTAATGTTCACGTGTCTGAATGAACGAGTCCTGCGCTGTGTTAAAGGCAAATTAACGTTTTTTTTACAATCTGAGCCTTCTTTCGGCAATAAAACAAGTAGTTTTACTCACCCATAGCAGTTTGCTGTCAATTGGAGCAGTATCGCAGAACTTATGTTGAGCCGTTCTGTTCTACTAATGATCCCGTATCCGTTAACATGGTGCTCGTATCATATGCTCGGGGCATTACTTTGCGGTGTCCAAATAACACAAACTTTAGCACTTTTCAAATCATAGAAGCCCGATGTCTTAATGTAAGATTTCGTTTGAAGCAAAAGTGGCCTGTAATCCGAGATTTAGCCATAGTTTCAAGTAGATGAGGACGCCAGTGCGCATGCGCGGACTGTGCTATCAGCTCCCGGGACCCAAACATGAAACGCAAAGCTGAAAACTATGGATAAATCTCGGATTACAGGCCACTTTTGCTTCAAACGAAATCTTACATTAAGACATCGGGCTTCTATGATTTGAAAAGTGCTAAAGTTTGTGTTATTTGGAGACCGCAAAGTAATGCCCCGAGTACTCAGGCTAACGGATACGCTACAACATAACTTTCACCAAACAGCTCCAAATGACAAGAAAGTGCTATGGGTGAGTCAAACGACTTGTTTTATTACCGAAAGAAGGCTCAGATTGTAAAATACCACCAGATGACGCTATAGAACGCACCAACACAGTGTCAACACTGTGGGAAATGTGTTACACACACCTTGAGGCCTCATCTACCCATCACTAACGGAGAACATGCAAATGCGTCTGAGGTGGTCGGCACACCAGTTTCCCCCATTAACCCAAACATGAGGCACAGGTACAATCGAGCAAAGGTCGTCCTGACCAAGACGAGCAACGACATCACAGACATGGGTCCCTGGATGGTAGTCCTGAGGACATGCTCATTGGGCATTGAAGGATGCAGAAGGCAAGCTTCCCCACAGGGGCAATAAAACTGTACGTGATGACAATTTTTTTAATTTTGAATAATATTTTTCAATAATTAAGTTTACAGCATATAAACAATTTTTATCCAAAAAAGGAATAAGATGAAATAATCCTTATACTAGTATATTACCTAACTCATTATAATTGGAAATACATTAGTTATTAGATGTATATGATATATAGGGGTCGGAATTCACTCTACCACTGTAGTATGGGGAGTATGTCCCCATTTTTCAAAGGGTACTCATAGTGTGTTTTCATAAACACTCCCTCATTTAAAGAGGTGAGGCTGATTATATCTAGTCGGTAACGCTCGACCTCCAGCACAAGCTCGGGCTACTTCCCCCCCAGCGAGGTGATATTCCATGTCCCCAGAGCTCGTCTCCATGTCCGGAGATCCGGTCGTCGAGGCCCCTGCCTTCGACTGCCGCCCAGATCTCGAGTCTGTTCCTTAGTATCAAAATTGACTTTGAAATGTTAGTATTGTGACAACACTACTGTATGGTTATACAGTAGTGTTGTCACAATACTAACATTTTGAACTACAGATCTGTAACCTGTGATGGAAATGTTTGTGTTGTGAAGAAAAGATTCTTATGTCTTTGTATAAATGCATTTGATGCTTGCAGGAGGCCAGATATGAACATTAACATAGGGAGATGTACAGCAGATGTGCAGCAGACTGTCTCCACATACGAGCAGGAAGTGATAAATGTGTTGGAGGAAAACCACTTTTATTTGGATGAAATGCCTTAAAATATTCATGTTTCAAGTGGCCTCACCCCCGGGATTTACGGCATAAAGGTGCAGAATAAAGCAAAATGCTGTGTTTATCTGATGAGGAAATCATAAGGATTTACATAAAAAAGTACACGGAGTAGAGAAACTCTGGGACAGGGTCTTAAAAGAACAAAAGATTTGGTTCTTTTAAAAACTGAGATCCAGTTCCCAACATTCACGTTAAGGAACCATTCAAAAAAGCCGACTCATTCATGAACTTCACATCACTAAATCAAACTGAATGTTTCCAAATATTCATTTACAATTCACACACTGCCTCAGATTATTAATTAAAATCTTCTGTATACATAAACTCAACTTTGGAGCCTATAAAACATAACAACTATAGAGCCACACCAGTCTGTTTGAGATTATGTGTTAAATTCAGCATTGGGCATATTTGTTAACTTTTTACAGAAACAAAAATTAAAACTGCGTGGTTCATTTGCTATAAACTACTATAAGCCTAAAAAATAGCTCACTCCTTGTGTCGCTGATGTGGTCAGCTGCTGTCGGAATAAATGACAGGACTGATTGGAATATATTTGTTTTTATTCACATTAATAGCAACAAACAGTAGGTCTGCGTCTTTTTAAATTAGAAAAAGATATTATTTTTATTATTTTTCTCTTTTATTTAAACCCTATAAAGCTTGACATATGAAATAATATACAGAAAATTCAGATTCTTTGATATTTAACTCATTATTGGACCTTTAAACAAAATGTAAAAAAAAAAGATATGTTTGACCATTTTATATGTATAAAAAAGTAGCATATTTGATACGTTGGGCCTTCATGGTCATTTTATAGAACTCAACCAAGTTTATTTTAGGCCCAAACAAAATTCTCTTTGATGTATTTAGAACTCAGAGAAACTTTTCTGAACATTTCCTTTTATATTTGTTTTTAAAGGTCTAAACAGGATGCTTTTTATTTTGCCATGTGGTAAGCGAGAAAACAGTTTCGATCCTTGTTTAAGCACAGATGTACATTACATTTCCCACAGTACACGTGTGTGAAATGATTCCCAGTGCAGTGCTTGCATCTCTGACGAGTTTGCCATGATGGAAAATGATCAATGCCATCTTTTCTCACATCAGAAGGCACCCTGGGATTTGGCCTTTTTCGTTGAGGTGTTTCCGAACTTTCTGGAGATGGCAACTGTCTGCTGCTTTTGATTTTGGCTTTTCTTGCACTCGAGAGAGAGGTACCAACAGAAGCTTGAAACCTGCGCAATGGCATAACCTTTATCTGGGGAACCTGCTGCTTCTGGTCCCTTCTGTAAAGGTTCCATGCATTGATGACAGCCACTGTGACAGTGTACCACCATATGTGCATATACCATCTTCGAGACTTGAATCTGAACTTGTAAAGTGCAGACAGCATCTCAAGAAGGTCAATACTTCCCATGAACTTGTTGTAGGTATCAACAATAGCTGGTCTGGGAACCATTATGTAAGTTTTTGATTTTCTGTCCCAGCGTTTCACTGCTCCCATCGGTTCCATACCTACAAATGAAGACAGTAGGTTCACCGCTTTGTTGTCACACCATCTGACAATGATGATGTTGTCTTGATTTATTCTGAAATCTGTTGACCCTCTTCCTCTTTTCTTTAGCTCTTTTTCATCTGTTAAGTTGCAGTCTTTTATCCTGTCCATTCGCACTGTACCAAGGTAGTGGATTCCTCTTTCTTTTAGGTGTTCCACCAGTGGAACTGATGTGAAGTAATTGTTGGCAAAAACCTTGTGATTTTTTCCTGATGGAAGGGTTGATGTCATTTTCAGGACAACATCTGATCTCTCATTCTTAGGATTTTCTGCACCTTGACAAATGTCAAAATCATAAAGAAAGCCACTTTGACCAGCACGGCCCCACATCTTGAAACCCCATTTATGAGGTTTTGCTGGCATATATACTCGTAAGTGAGATTTGCCCTTGAATGGCACCATAATTTTATCAACTGCATGACATTCTTCAGGAGGTATGAGAAGAAACTGTTCTCGTAATTTTTGTAACCATGGCCTGAGTTTCCACATTTTGTCTTTCTTTTCATCTTCAGATACTATGAGGTTGTCCTGAAAGTGAATCAGTCTCAACAACTTCAAAAATCGATCACGAGACATGACATTACAAATTGCTGGGTAGTTTGTCTCCATCTCCCAATAAGCCCGCACATTCGGCATCTGCACTAACCCCATGTGCATGTACATACCCAGCACCTGCTCAATTTCCTTTGCAGTTGTGTTTACTGACTTTCCTTGTTTCTGTACACTGTACACATTTGTCTGTTTTGCTATTTCCTCAAGCATTTCATCAGTTACAAACTGTTTGAAATACATGTATGGCGTCCACTCCAACCTGTCTTGAGCTTCCTCAACACATTCACTGAATTCTACATCTGGAGGTTCAAAGTTTTTTTTTTTCCATAGATATTTCTTCCTTTCCACTTTCCCTCTTGCTGTCTGCTGTGTTATTTGGTCTTGTGTTTGTTCTACAAGATCATCTGCTATCTCTGTGTCTGCGCTGGTCTGGTCAACCCTGTCATCTGGGAAGTCTTCCTCATCACCATCACTTTCTGAACTTTCTTCTAAAGGTATTGTGGGGGGACTCCACTCCTCATCATCATCCTCACTTTCTCCTAGCTGCTCAAAGTCACTAGAATTTCCATCCAAGAGCATGCTGACGACATCCTGAACATTGTAGTGTTTTGGCATCTGAAAATATATGCAAAAATAAATGAGTGAATCCTCTATATCCTCTGAATCAGTAAAATATAGATTATTAGTTATTGTGTGTGTGAAAATTGAAGAGACAGGACAGTTACTACCAAATAGACCATTGCACAAGTCATTTATATACAAGTCATGTGAAGATCAAGATTGCACCATTATTAAATAAATTAAACATTTTTAAGGTAACATCTTGGTTATGAAATATTAAAAATTGTGTTGTGTTAAATTTGCACTGAATTGCAAAAATTACGCAGACTGCATCATAAAATGCAATATAGTGATTGATGAGGTACATGATCAAAAATACCTGCTATATCAAATTTGATACATACAATTTTAACACAATTTTTCTACAACATGATGTAAAAATATGAAGACTTCATAGATTAATCTAAGAAAGTAAATGTTCATATTGAAGAAGCAATAACAATATTTAGGCAATTCTTACACTAACCTTTTCAAAATTGACAAAGTTGTTTGTCTAAAAACAGAGAAAGTCTAAACCTCTGAGCCTGTTATTGACTGAATATCATGGAAAGCCCACTAGGGGGCATCTGACAAGTATTTTATTGTATACAACAGGTTTTTCAGGAAAAAATTATTATGTGGGTGGGGCAGAGGTCTCAGAATGTTGTGTATCAAATATGATACAAATGGCGTTAGTTAATCACTTTGTTACATAATTTTGTGGATCAAATATTTGCAGGACTTAAATTTAGTTTGAAACAGGCCAATGTGGCTCTTTTGTTGTTAAAGGTTGTAGTCCCTTGAGCTCGGCCTACATGAGATGTATTAAGAACTTGATGATGATGCTAAATGTGTGAGAATGTGAATACCGAGTCTATTGTTAAGTCCTTCCCAGGACTGGAGGTGAAAATGAGACCCTCTGTGGTCCGTTTTACCAAACTTCATCCTAGACAATAATGCGGATGAACCTCACCTGTACCAGGAGCGTGTGTTCCTCCTGTTGGACGCTCGGCTCCTCTGGCTCCTCTTTAATCCGTAAAGTCTGTGGAGGGTCCTGGTTCAGTCCGGGGCTCAGCATCGAGTCCAGGAGCTCCTGTTTCCTCTGGTTCTCCTCTTTGGAGAGACACACTTCCTCCTCATATTCCTCTATCGTTCTTTTAAACAGATCAAATATCTCATTCACTAAAGCTCTCAGCCTTTGGCCTTTCTGGACTTGGTTGTAGTGGTCTCCAACAGTGTCTGTCTCCATCTGTGCAGCTGAACAGCTGAGTGGAGCTCTCCAGTCTTCATCATCAGTGTCAGAGGAGTGCTCTGCGTCTCCCTCAGTCTCTGAGTGTAAATGTGTCTCTGTGCTGATGTCCTCTCCCTGTGTTTCCTCTCTGAGCTCAGTTTGTCTTTGTTGAAGTAGTGAGGACTCTTCTGTCTTCACACAGACAGCACTGGACTCTGGGACGCCCACTGAGACCTGGGGTGGGGGAATAAAGACAAAAACATCGTATGAATATTAATATTTGGACTCTCCTGAAAACAAACATCAGAAAATTTCTTCATTCCAATCAGAAATGTGCATTTTCATGGTTGAGGTTTGTTAGAAATATTGTTACACATGTATCTCAGGATGATAAATGCACAAGCTCCATATTAAGGGATTGCCATGACCAATCAATCACAATCACTTCATCTTTATGCGCACAACCGAGGAGGATTTTTGGCGTGTTTGGTTCATATTTTTTGTTTACACTTTACACGGACACTGCAAACTGTGACTGGATGTAGATTTATTATTACGAACAACACTTTGGGCCCATCTTGTCCCCGATATTGGCACTAGCACAAACTTCATCCACATCACTGTCTAGAATAAAACCCACCTGTACCAGGAGCGTGTGTTCCTCCTGTTTGACGCTCGGCTCCTCTGGCTCCTCTTTAATCCGTGGAGTCTGTGGAGGGTCCTGGTTCAGACCGGGGCCAGGACTCTTTGAGGGGCTCAGCATCGAGTCCAGAAGCTCCTGTTTCTTCTGGTTCTCCTCTTTGGAGCGACACACTTCCTCCTCATACTCCGCTATCGTTCTTTCAAACAGCGCAAAGATCTCTTCAGCAGCCGCAGTCAGCCGCTCATTCACCAAAGCTCTCAGTGTTTGGCTTTTGGACATTTTAACAAACTGTTTTTAGCTTTAGCTCCGAGCTAACCGCACGGCGGTCTGCTTCCTGCTTTGTGCAGCAGAGTAGACACGGTCAGTGCATTACTGCCCCCACTGGTCAGGATGTTAAACTCCTAAAATGCTCACCATAGTCGCTCCTCCACAGACTTTATAATAAACTAGTACCACTGCATTTCTCCTTTATTCACAGCAGTCACCATGATGCTTCCAGATAAGATAAAATAAGCCTTTTGGTAAACAAGGGGCATCCAAAAGCATCTGCAGTGTAAATGTTGCTGCAGCAAAGCTAAAACGGCCTTAATTAGATTTGATGTTAACTGTATGTGCTTGTGTAGGCTGTAGTAGGTCTCTCCCTTCTGGACATCTGAGACCTGCACGTTAAATGATTTTAATACAGTTTGGTTTATTATTCCACTGCTGAATAGTGGTGGGCTGCCTGAAGGTTCCAGGTTCGATCTCCGGGTCGCCTGGGCCTTTCTGTGTGGAGTTTGCATGTTCTCCCCGTGTCTGGGTGGGTTTCCTCCGGGCACTCCGGTTTCCACCACCAACCCAAAACATGCACCATAGGTAAAAATCCTCCAGCTTAGGTCCTGACCAAGCCGAAGCAAGAAGATCATGGAGATGGTCACCGGGTGCAGTAATGTGCTGCCCACTGCTCCTTAAAACAGGATGGGTTAAATGCAGAGAAGAATTTCTCCAGTGTGAGATCAATAAAGTCACTTCTTCTAAACGAGTCGAGCTGCATCACTGAGCATCGCTTTAAGAAAAGTCACGTGACACAGTGACTGTGTCCTATTGACACGTGACACGTGTCATTGATACACTTCTACATCAGAAAGTCCAGCACAGACCGATCCATCACAGATCGATCCGCTTGTTGCTACGACGCCGTTCGTCACTATGGAGCCTCCAAGAGAAAGAAAGTCTTCCGTGTGGGATCATTTTGAGCTCATAACACCTGATAAGGTCATTTGTATTCCATTCCCGTTTCCACGGCAGACAAAGCCTTTTCATATATTTTTATGACCCACAGGGGAAATGTCGTCTATGCTCAACAGAGTTGTCCTATGCAACCCGAAACACGTCATCAATGCATCATAGAGCTCGCCATGAAAGAAGAAAATACACTAGGAATGGACACTGGTGGATTAGTATTCTGTAATCAGTCACTAATTATTATGGAGGGTAATAGTAATCTAAATCAAACACCCTTCCTTTTCACTTCAACCTTCTATAACAGAGGCCCTGAATCGATGCATTGTAAATATTATGATAAAAGATTGCTTTAAAGATCCCATGACATGGTACTTCTTGATGCTTTTATATGGCTCCTTAATGGTTCCCTAATACTGTAAATGAATCCTTCTTCAAAATCAACACTCAGTGCATGAGAAACAGAGATAAGATGAGAAAGAGTCATAAATGTCACTCTGGAACACTCCATTATAGGCATTGTTGCTTGAATGCAAATGAGGACGACAGAGGTGGCCTATAGTAGGGGGTGGGGGCGTGGCCAAGCTCTCCGCTCTGTGACCCACTTCCGTGTTTTTGCACGGGGGGAGAGATGAGAAGCGTTCCATTGAAAAATAAACACATTTCCACAGAAAATAAAATTAAACCACTGCTGTTTCAGATATCCACAGGCTCAGATAAAGGACTTCCGAGCCTAGAAACACTCGCAAGTTCCTCCAGGCAAATAAAAAAACGTATTTCGCATTGCGTAGCTCCTCCGCAGTCCAAACTCTCTGGGCGTGATTTACAGAGACGCTGAGTACAGACAGACGGGGGTGGAACTGCATTTGCATTTCTTTTTTCGATATGACGTCAATAAGGTGCCTTGTTCAAAATCGCCCGTTTGAGCTCTGATTTTTTTTAACGCAGAAAAGGATCGCAAATGCTCAGTTTAGACATTTCGCAACTTTTAACCATGGGGGGGGGGGGCTAAACAGGGTAGGGGAGCTCACATTAACGTTCAAAAACCTCAGAAAGTGAAAATTTCGTGCCATGGGACCTTTAAGCATCGTTGAGGACGAGGGATTCAGGGAGATGCTGCAGACCTTTGAGCCATCACACGCGATACCACCCAGGAAGGTATTGCATGTCATTATTTTTATTGTTTGAAGATTTTTTTCCCCCCTGTTTTACAGGCTCTGAGGGAGCTTCTTCTAGTTTAATATGCATTTATATATTCAAAATGTATTTGTTGCCATTTAGGATTTACGTTTTATGCAAATCATGTCATGTTTTGTTTGTTGTTTGTTTTGACAACCTGTGGCAACAACTAGACATGGAGATGTCTGAGAGCAGAAAAAACACAAGTTTTATGGCTGATGCTATAATAGAAGTTCAAAGATACCCATCAGCAGCAAACATTCCCAGAACTGAAGACCCACTGGAATGTTGGAATTCTCAAAAAAAGACCTACCCACACTTGTTCAAACTGTCCCAAAAATATTAGTGTACTCCTGTCATCAGTTCCTTGTGAACAAATTTTCTCTAAAGCTGGACAAATTGTGTCCAAGAGGTGAAAGAAATTGTTTGAGCCCAAACATGCTTCAAGAACGTCCATTTCTGAATAAAAATGGTTGAAGCCCCCCCCCCCCAAAAAAAGACAAGCGCTTAAATGTTACAAACACAATGTGTAAAACATTCACAAGCACTCATATGACACACGCAAAATGTGTTAAATTAATCAAAAGAATATTCACTCTAATTTCACATTATCACATTAGATTATTGAACATAATTGAACATACCCAATTGTTATGTTCACATGTGGAAAAAGTAATATCTTGCACTTAAAGGTACAGTGTGTAGGATTCGTGGCGCATAGGTGGATGGTGCTATTGCACTTCTTGTTTTAGCTACGGCAGACCTCGAGGGTCACCCGGGCGCGCCGTAACGCGGACAGCTCGCGTACCCGCACACGAACGAGTGAAGCGCACCCGGCGCTGTGCGAACCCTTGCCGACAACTACGGTATAAATAAAACGCGGTCCCGTTCACTGTTTTTTTTTTTTTCTTTTCGCATGAAAGCACACATTCCCGATCGTGTACCATGACAATCTACACATCAAATGAACCCTTACAGTCTCCTCTTTTTGACTATGCAATTCATTTCCTGGCACAACAATCACTCCCCGAGCACATGGTGCTTTTATACGGAAAAGCACAAAACGAGGTTTGTTACTTAGCTTACCTTTGAAGGCTCTGGACAGGTCAAACTCAGTATTTCACCATAAACTTGGTCTCAATCTGTCCGTAAGGATCCAGCGAATAAAATCCAGTCAAACAATTTAGTCCAAAACACGTGTTAGATCCATTACGACGTGTCATCCGGCAACATGCTTGTCGTTGTTTATCCAAAACCATGAGCCTTGCCGAAGGCGGAGCCCAAATGTCCTTCTGCATTTGCTCTCGTAATCAAAATGGCTGCCTCTATATGGGGACGATCCCCCTTTTATGCAGGTATATCTAAGTCCAACAGAATACATTGATTTCATGATGGAAGTGAAAAGGCTTGGAAAACACTGTATTTTTGAATGGGTATCTTCAATTTCTGTAAATAACGGGTAAAAATCTTACACACTGTCCCTTTAATGCAAAATCATTTCAATGTGTTTTTGTGGTATAACTGCAGTACATTTTTTTAAACCACTAAAGGGAACCCATACACATAAGACTTCACTGATCCCACATAGGAGAAATTTACTTGCCACAGTAGCTCCAGGCAGAGACAGTTTGAACAAGAAAGAAAGTGCATGCAGGCAAGAATAAAATAAGTAATAATAATAAAACAACAGTAACTAGGATAGTATGGAAAAAATATTGCACGTTTGGACTATATAGTAGAATTATACAGTCTGATGGCGGTGGGGATGCAGACTACCACCTCTGACTCACAGCCGCGCAGCCGCATGTACTGTGGACGGTCAGTGAGGTAGTCGATGGTCCAGGCAGTGAGATGTCCATCAACTCCCGCGTCCTCCAGCTTCCCCCGCAGCAGCGCCGGCCTGATGGTGTTGAAGGCGCTGGAGAAGTCAAAGAACATGACTCTCACAGTACTCCCGGCGGTCTCTAGGTGGGTGAGCGTCCACTGCAGCAAGTAGATGACGGCATCCTCTACTCCTATGTTTGGCTTGTAGGCAAACTGCAGCGGGTCCAAGGTGGGGCTCACCACAGAGCAGAGGTGACTGAGGATCACCCTCTCCATGGTCTTCATGAGGTGGGAGGTCAAGGCGACTGGTCTGTAGTGGGCCGGTTCCCTGGCGTTTGTTGTTTTGGGAACCAGGACCACACACCTCCAGCCTGAGGCTCAGGTTGAAGATGTACCTGAGAACCTCACAAAGCTGGTCCGTGCAGGTTCTCAGCAGCCAGGGGCAGATACCGTCGGGTCCTGCGGATTTCCTCTGCTTCAGTTGCCTCCATCGCACCTCATCCGGTGTGATGGAGAGGGGGGAGTGAGGGGGGGAATGGGGTGGGCTGCAGGGGGTGGTGGTGGTAGTCACTGGCCCGGGGAGGTGTGAAGAGGAGGGAGTCAGAAGAGGGGCAGAGGGGGTGGGGGGGCGAATCAAACCAGTTGATTCATAACAGTAGTAGAAGTAACAGTTTAATTCGTCTGCCCAGCACTGATCACCGTCAGCTGTCCCTCTGCCACTCTGTCCAAATCCAGACAGCCTCTCCACATGCCCCATATGTTGTTTTGGGACAGCTGCTTCTCCATTTTCCTCCCGTAGTCCTTCTTGGCCCGTCGGATCCTCCATTGGAGTTTCTGCTGGATCCTTTTCTGCTCCTCTCTGTCCCCTGAATTGAAAGCCCTTTTCTTCTGGTTCAGGGCATTAAGTTCATGGGTGACCCAGAGGTGGTTGTTGGAGAAACAGCGTACTCTCCTGGTTTGTACAGGTTAATGTAGTCCGTGATGCAATGGGTCAGGCCGTTGATGTGGTCTCCATAAAAGCCGCTGAACATGTCCCAGTCTGTGTTCTGGAAACCGTCCCTCAGACTCTCACAGGCCTCATCAGTCCAAAGTTTCATAGACCGCTTCTGCCCAGGTTCTCTTCGCACCCTGGATATGTATTCAGGAATTCGCGATGTTGCGATTTGCAACTTCAATGCAACTTCAGCCAATTCCCGCGAATTCAGGGCGGTGTTGCAATTTTGACCAATCACCGCAACTTTTCCGCAATTTTTACTAATTTTGACCAATCATCGGCGACGTATTAAACGGCGACCAACTTCCTTCTGTGTAGGAGACATAACTGAGATGAGGTGCACGGTGCGTTTGTGTGTGTGTGTGTGTGCGGCAGAGGCGGTGGTTCACGTGAGTGTGGGTGTGTGCACGTACGGAAGTGTGTGCGTGTAAAAGCGCACGCTCACCTGTCACACAGAGGAGAGAGTCAGGGTTGGGGTGTAGCCGTATTCTTTGTTGAACGCAAACCATTCATTCATCTTTCATGTTAATCTGTTCATCCTGCTGGTTTTCATGAGTTCCATTTCATCCTGCTGCGCTGTCATAGCTGTGTGCGCTCTTTTTGTAATAAATGCACAAAACGCATATCTGGAACTCAGCGTATCTGTCACCATAGTCTCCTCTTTGCACGTCACAAATCTGCGAGACATAGGACCCAACCTCATATTCTCGGCGGCTAAAAGGTTTGAGTTTGGAAGTCGCAACATTCTGCTTTACTTCCGTGTGACAAAACAAACTGCGGCCGTGTCCCAGTTCCCAGAGCGCACAGCTCGGAGCGCAGCCCGAAGGGGGCTCAGACTGCAGTCAAGGAGGTGCAAACTTGCTCAGCCCCGACTGCAGTCCGCGGACTGCTTAACGACTGCGGTCTTCAGACAGCGTGTTAACTGCACATGGGATAAAAAAGAAATGGGACAGCAGTCGTCGCGCCGGTGTACTGTCAAAACATGCCCTTCGGGCCACGCTCCGAGCCGCGCGCTCTGGGAATTGAGACACGACTTCTAATGGCAAAGAAACATGTTTGCGGCCAGCCATTTGCCCACTAAAATAACAGCAAAAGACCGCGCAAAACAGTTCCCCTCCTAGTAGTAATTTATTTTCGATGTTGGTAAGGTTGTTTTAGGACCATATCTGTGATCTCTGTGTCCTTGTATTATTCTTTGTCAGTAATAACTCAGTATTCAAAATATTACTCAATTTTAATTACAAAAGGCGAAAATCGCAACTATTTATCGCAACTTTCACTTCCTCCCGCAACAAAATCGCAACAAAAACCTTAAAAGCACCGCAACTTTCATCGCAACTTTTTGGAAAAGCTCCCACAAATTCAGGCATTTTAGCCCGCAACAATCACAAAAAATGCCCGCGAAATCCTGGGGGGTCTGTGTATTCAGGCAGCAAGTAAACCAGACGGTGGTCTGAGCGGGGGGAGGGGGGCAGAGGTGTAGGCATCTTTGATATTTGCGTAGAACAGGTCTCAAGTCTTATCGTCTTTCGTGGGGAACGTGACGTATTGTGTGAATGAGGGAAGAGTAGCGGAGAGAGATGTATGATTAAAGTCTCCAGTGATCAGGAAGAGAGCGCGTGTGTGATGTGTCTGCATTTGCGTCACGGCGCTGTGGAGCTGCTCGCATGCTTCTGCTCCATCAGCAGATGGAGGAATGTACACGCAAAACACAATCATGTGTGAGAATTCCCTTGGCAGATAGAACGGCCTCATACTCACAGCCAGCAGTTCAATGTCCCGGGAGCACAGCTGATGTTTCACGTGCGCGTTCCCGAGATGACACCAGCGCTCGTTAACGAATACAGCCAATCCTCCTCGGGTTTACCCACTCCCTGTTACAGTCCGGTCCGCGCGCTTCATTGTAAATCCGTACAGGGAAATGACATTGTCTGGTATGTGCTCATTCAGCCACATCTCAGTGAAACACATAAGGCTGCAGTCTCGGTATTCCCTCTGCTGCCAGGTCTTGTTAGAGATGAAGCGCACGTTTCTCGTAATTACCGCAGGTAGACAGGGTAAATACGGTTTCCGTTTCTTGCGTCCACCCCTGCAGCCTCTCCTCTTCCTCCGCATCTCCGCTGGAATGACAGGTTTCCTGGCATGGAGTAGAGAAGGGCATCGTACTCTGTTCTGACCTGAGAGCGAGCAGACGTCTCTCTTTTTCCTCTCTTATCTACTGCTCCTGTTGTCTGCGTGCCTCTCTTGTTTTCGTCATTTTCTCGCTTTTTGGAGCAGATTTTCCAAATTCCAAATTTGGATGTGATCAGCTGGACCCTCAGCGCTATTGATACTCTTTTTTCACGGAGGAGTGCCGCTCCGGGAGAAGCGGCGTGTCCAGATGGTACTTTTGCTGCTGGATATGCGAGGGACTCGTATCGTGCGTGGCAAGTCGTATGTTTGGCACCAATGTACCTGGAGGATGTGGAGGATTATTTACGTATTCGGATTTCTGATAGCTGGACATCTGTTAATTGGCCTGGGATTGTCCATGATCTATCGCAAAATCTGTAAGCTGGCAGCTAGTAAAGAGTCTCCTAAGCTGTCTGCAGAAATTTCGAGCCATTGTGAAGCCGTTGGAGATCTCGTGAAAGGATTACATCAGAAAGTGGGACAGGTTGAGGACCTTTTGGAAGGATTTCAACCGAAGGAAACATCTCGACGTTTGGATATCATCACGGGCATGGTGACAGAACTGTGTAAAGCCAACGCAGCTCAGTCTGTGCGCCAAGAGGAACTAATGAGATCTCTCACGAATCTTCATGGCGATATGAAGATGGGGGTCTGGCACCCGAGCTCAGTCTAAATTGTTCACCTGGGTCTCTAAAAATGTATTTCATCATGCTAAATTAACCCCCCTGGATAATTATGTCTCCTGGATTCTACCTGGACGACTGAGGGACTTTTCACGCATCTGTCTCAAATAGTTATCTGTGTTTTGACTTCGCCTCCCTCCATGAACATTCCCCAAGGCCACAGCATGTGGTTTGTTATCTGGACTCTACATAAACATGGGACCCACTCTCACACTGACACTGAAACTAGAAATATAGTAGGAATGTTCCCTGTTTTTAGAAAGGTCTGACCTCTGCTCTCGGTTCAATCAATTTCCAATATGACCCCCCCATCCTTCCTTCTGTTACCAACAAAAAAGATCACCTTATGTTATATCTCCAATTGTTTTTCTGTCATTACATGTTGTTAAATTGTCACTGATTGTATTGCATCTATTCTACTCTGCATCTCCCAGTCGGCGGCTCGCGCATGCGCAGCGGCCCCTCCCCTAGCCCACTCTATCACTGTCCTGCCTGGTTAGTGGGGAAACGTAATTTCGAATTCACTCCATGTACATGTACATGAATTGTTTTCGACAATAAAGCAAACTATGACTATGACTACTACGTTGAGCAGCTCATTGCGCACGTATGTGATGCGAGCCGTAGTTGAATGCTGTCCCCTGCACATCTCCTAGCGCGGATTAATAAAGTGCAAAAAAACACTACAGCTAACGATAAAGCTGTATTAAAAGTTGGCTTCCCATGTGCACAACTGCACCATGTTTCACCTACTCTAAAGAAAAAAAATGAAAAGAAAAAAAAACCTCTATATTCACGTAAAAAGAGGGAAAAATGTAGAGACGAAGCTTCTGCAACAGGCAGCTGGCCTCTCCAGCACCATCTTGGAGAAAAAAACAAAACAAAACATAACAACACAGTGTGATACAGCATCGACACAATAAGGGGAAAGTGTGATACACACTGAGGAATCATCTGCCCATCATTATGTCCCACTGTTTCACTGATGTTACACGAGTTGTATGGAGCTCAAGTGACCACCCGCTCTGCTTCTCAAAGTAACATTTACATGCATTTTTTCCTATAAATCTAATAGAGTTCATAGCCATCGCAGAGGTAAACCATCTACATGCTAACCAATATCCATAATGTGATATGCTAAATGAAACAATAAAAAAAAAGAATGAAATTTATGTAGTCCCACTCAAAACCTTACATGTGCAAAAAGACACTGGAAGAATTAACCAACAATTTGTATGAGGAAAGAACAATATAAAAAGAGACATTTTGAGGAAAGTCTTTAACAGCTTTAAGTATTTTAGGTTTTTTCACTTCATGGCTCTGTAAAATTCATTAAAGGTCCCATCGCATGAAATTTTCACTTTCTGAGGTTTTTGAACGTTAATGTGAGCTCCCCTACCCTGTTTAGGCCCCCCATGGTTAAAAGTTGCGAAATGTCTAAACTGAGCATTTGCGATCCTTTTCTGCGTTAGAAAAAATCAGAGCTCAAACGGGCGATTTTGAACAAGGCACCTTATTGACGTCAGATCGAAAAAAGAAATGCAAATGCAGTTCCACCCCCGTCTGTCTGTACTCAGCGTCTCTGTAAATCACGCCCAGAGAGTTAGGACTGCGGAGGAGCTACGCAATGCGAAATACGTTTTTTTATTTGCCTGGGGGAACTTGCGAGTGTTTCTAGGCTCGGAAGTCCTTTATCTGAGCCTGTGGATATCTGAAACAGCAGTGGTTTCATTTTATTTTCTGTGGAAATGTTTATTTTTCAATGGAAGGCTTCTCATCTCTCCCCCTGTGCAAAAACACGGAAGTGGGTCACAGAACGAAGCGGAGAGCTTGGCCATGCCCCCACCCCCTACTATAGGCCACCTCTGTCCTCCTCATTTGCATTCAAGCAACGCCTATAATGGAGTGTTCCAGAGTTACATTTATGACTCTCTCATCTTATCTCTCTTTCTCATGCACTGAGTGTTGATTTTGAAGAAGGATTCATTTACAGTATTAGGGAACCATTAAGGAGCCATATAAAAGCATCAAGAAGTACCATGTCATGGGATCTTTAATATGTTGGGTCAAAGGGTAAAAAAAAGGCCAAACAGCCAAAAATAAAAACAAAAATCTGTTGAGCAGCTGAAAGAATAACACACAGGTGAAAAGCCTGTGTACATCTAGAAAATGTTCTCTTTATTCAATGCAGGATTATAAAGAAAGTACTATGCAAAGATATTATCCCAGTATATCACATTCACTTGTTTCATAACAGAAATTACAATGAAAACACCATCAAAACACCATAAATTTACTCAAACATTAACCTGCAGAGAAAAGGAACTTATTCTCCTTTTTCCAACTTAGGGGAACATTCGTAAATCGAGCCCTCTCAGCTCGTTATCAAGGGGCAAGACAAAGACGTAGATAAATGGGACACAGCCTTATTCTCATTTATTTTTAATTAATGTTTAGTGATTTTGTGAAATATAAGTTTTTCTTGAAGTTCAGGAGAAGGGGCTTTAAACCATGCAGCGTGTTGTAAAAGTGTAGAAGCAGCTGCCTGTAAGTCTCTCAGAGGGTTGTTTCTCTGTTATGGTTCAAAATCAGATACAAGAGCTGGATCTGGGCCAAACATCTGTATTTTGAGTCGTCAGCAGCAAACTCCAAAACAGAATCTAGGCTCTTTAAAACATCTCATGAATACAGTCAATAATCCTTCAGTCACACTCTGTTTTGTGACTTCTCATGTGATTATTCAAATGATATCGACGTGTAAACCCTTTATTACAGATTGAACAGCTGTAAGGTTTCTCACCTGTGTGCGTTCTCTCATGTCTAATAAATTCACTGTTAACAGAAAATGTCTTCTCACAAAATGAACAGCTGTATGGTCTTTCACCCAGGTGTAATTTTACATGTAGAACTAGATTACCTTTTGTTGTAAATGATCTGTTGCACATTGAACAGCTGAATGGTTTCATTGCATGCATCTTCTCATGTTTATCTAGATTGGCCTTTCGGTTAAATGCTTTCTCGCAGATTGAACAACTGAATGGTTTCTCTCCTGTATGAATTGTTATATGCCTTTGTAAAATCTGCTTAGTCCCAAACCTCTTTTGACACACAGAGCACTGGTGTTTCTTGCCCTTAGCTCCTTCTGCTGTTTCTGACATGTTTCCATTGTTCACAGTGACAATGGTCTCTGGTGCAGACATGTATTTGGGCGATAGACCTGAGGTTTGTGCAGTGGAGCTTCCGGCTCTGATCTGGACTTGGTTGTAGTTGTCTCCATCAGCATCTGTCTCCATCTGTGCAGCTGAACAGCTGAGTGGAGCTCTCCAGTCTTCATCATCAGCATCAGAGGAGTGTTCTGTGTCTCCCTCAGTCTCTGAGTGTAAATGTGTCTCTGTGCTGATGTCCTCTCCCTGTGTTTCCTCTCTGAGCTCAGTTTGTCTTTGTTGAAGCAGTGAGGACTCTTCTGTCTTCACACTGACAGCACTGGACTCTGGGACGGCTGCTGAGACCTGGGGTGGGGAAGACTAACACAAAATATTAATATTTCAGAATAATTCTCAACAGAAAGAGGAATGTTGTACATTTTTCATACGATGAATATTGTTTGCATTTATAAAGGTTTTGTTTAGAGAAGACCACACTCATTTCCTATTCAAATGTTGCCTGATTAATGTGGTCAATAAATGCTCATAAACCACAACTTGCTTTGGTGAATAGTGATGTTATTTCCTGCTATTTCCAAATATAGATCAATGATATGGACAAAGACGTATGAACCTTCAGACCTTAGACCTTAATGAGACTGCATTACCTTCTTGGTCAGTTCATTCATTGGATATCAGAGCATCTATGACAAATAAATGTTCAAATATTTGCATTTTAAGCTGTTAGGCTTAACTCCAAAAGCACTGGGGCCTTGGAGAATGAAAGAAGGTGCTCTCTAGAATACACAATGGGCAGTCTGGACTGCTGAACCACACAGCAAAGAACAGAGGAGGAGGCCGCGCTGGAGTGAGAGCGAAACTGCGGAGAAGGAAATTCAAGCCTGCAGTTCCGTCAGTTCTGATGGGGAAAGTAAGGTCACTGGGAAATAAAATGGAACTGTGTGCTCTTGTTTGGACGCAAAGGAAGTACGCTTGCAGCAGTATCATGTGCTTCATACAAACTTCCCGGAAAACAGTGCTACAGTGCTTACCCCATGGGGACAACATCGACAGCATGACAGATTGTTGAACAGATTACATCAACTTCTGTGAGAATACAGCCATCCCCACACACACTGTCCGCTGTTACCCCAGTAACAAGCCCTGAATCACCAGCCAGCTGAAAGATCTACTTAAAGGGATAGTGCGTTGTTGTTTTTTTATGTTAATCTGTATGGCTTTCCTTCTAAAAGTTACGTGTGTTGACACCAGCTTACCTATTCACTTGTAAACTTCGGCGTAGACATCCACTGAAGGTGAACAGGCTGATAGAGTTAACATGGGCGTAGTGATACGAGTGGAGAGAGACAATACGCGAATGCAAAATACGCTTTTGGATGTTTCATGGACAACTGTTTCGGACGCAAATATATCACCTTTCTAACAAATGTTTTGTTTTGAGAAGAAAAACAAGCTTTATTTCATGTTCCAGGGAAGTTACCGGACCTACTTACGTGGGCTTCAGAAAGCAAGCCAAACCGGGATCAGCTGAGACTGTCAGAGGTAAGCCAGCGTCAATACACATAACTTTTAGAAGGAAACTCATACAGATTAACATTAAAAAAATTAAATTAAATAAAAAAAAAAAAATGCACTATCCCTTTAAGAAGAAGAAGCAGGCCTTCAACTCTGGTGACAAGGATGAGGTGAAGAAGATGCAATGGCAGCTGAAGGTCCAGCTAAGGCAGGGCCAGGAGGCCTATGGAAGGAAATTCCAACAAAACTCCAGGTTAAACTCCAACAGAATAACACAAGAGATGTGTGAAGGGGAAGGAAGGCCATCACAGGTCTCTCCAAAACTAAACAGCAGGACAATAGCCCAGACAGATCAAACCTACTCAATCTGCATTTTAATAATTTCTCATCCCCTGACACCCCCATCTCTACACCTCTCAGATGCCCAATCCACACTTCAACACTGACCACTCAGATGATCATTTATCAGCCCATCACCTCTACTCCCACATCTACCCCACCCCAACGGAACCCAGCTCAGTGTCTTTGTCACCTGTGCAGGTGAAAAGGCAGTTGGAGAAAGCTCACCAAAACAAGTCAGCCCCCGCCTGCTGAGGACATGTGCAGCACAGCTCACTGGGATCCTGTACCTTCTCTTCACACTGAGCCTGAAGCTTGAAAGGATACCAGTGCTATGGAAGACCTCCTGCATTGTCCCAGTGCCCAAGAAGCCTATCCCATCTGGACTTTTCATTTTTTTATTTTGATATCCTTTATTCATCCCCGTAGGGAAATTATTTCTCTGCATTTGACCCATCCTTCAGGGAAGGAGCACTTAATGACTTCAGACCAGTTGCTTTGACATCTCATGTCATGAAAGTGTTTCAGAGACTTCTGGCTCAGCTCAGACCCCTGGTGGCACCATTCCTGGATCCTCTACAATTTGCCTCTCAGGCCCACCTTAGTGTGGATGATGTTTTAATCTATCTTCTGCAGCAGGCTCACTCTCACCTGGATAGTGTTAAGGGCTCTGTGAGGATATGTTCTTCGATTTCCCAAGTGCCTTTAACACAACTGTTTCTGATGAGTGAGAAGCTGCTCAGGATGGGTGTCTGCTCCTCCATTGTCTCCTGGATTACGGACTACCTGTCAGGCAGACCTCAGTATGTGTGACTGTGGACCACCCTGTCTGACCCTGTGGTCAGTAATGTAGGAGCCCGCCAGGGTACAGTCCTGTCTCCGTTCCTGTTCACTCTGTACACCTCTGATTTCCAGTACAACTCCAGGTCCTACCATCTGCAGAGGTTCTCTGATGACTCTGCGATGGTAGGGTGTATCAGGGATGGACAGGAGATAGAGTACAGGACACTGATTGCAAATTTTTCTGGAGTGGTCCAAGGCAAACCCTCTGCTCCTGAACGTTGACAAGACCAAGGAACTGGTGACTGACTTCAGGAGAAAGAGGACACCAGTTATTTTAACATCCATGGTCATGACGTGGAAATAGTGGGCTACCTCAGCGTCCATATGAACAACAGGCTGGACTGGAGGGACAACTGTAATGCTGTCTACAAGAAGAGCATGAGCAGACTCTACTTCCTCAGAAAGCTCCGGTCTTCCAATGTGTGCAGCAATTTACTGGAGATCTTCTTCCAATCTGTGGTCTCTAGCGCCCTGTACTTCGCTGTGGTCTGCTGGGAGAGCAGCACCAGTAAAAGAGACATTGGGCGGATTGATAAACTGATCAGCTGTGATCTGGGGACATCTGTCAAAGTGAGGGACAGAAGGACACTAGACAAACTGCTCTCCATCATGGACACTCCTGCTCACCCACTGCACCAGACCATAGAGGGACAGAGGAGCTCATTCTGCAACAGGCTCCTACAGCTCCAATTTCGTTTGGCTGCGACAAACTTTGCCTGTTCCCACTCCCATAGGGGTCCAATTCTAGGAGGTACTGTTGAGTCAGGTCACTTCAGGCATTGTCGCGATGCCCATTTTATCACATTTTTCGCCTGGCCGATCGATTCTATAGCCACATGTGGGACTTTTCGTCGATGTTCAAGGGGTTAAAAATGCAATCATTTTGTTGGAAAAAGAATACTAATTAAAGCCATTAGCTGCTACGGTGGCCCTCGCCATGGTGCGCACTAGGGCTGGGTCGTATATCGGTTCATACCGAATTAGGGATGCAAATTATCGATTAATTCATTAATTGATAGTTGATTGACCTTATCGATCGATTAACGATTAACTGATAAGCAGCGTTTTTCACCTGAATTTTAGTGTTTCAATAGGATCTTTAAGAATATAAGCTATAGTTAGAGTCATAAATATATCATAGTATTATTATATTGTATATTCCTCAATTAATTATTCCTTAGTAAAAAGCAGACAAATGTATTGATGCTGAATAACAAAATACAGTAATCCCTCACTCTATCGCGGTTCGCAGATTTTTTATTTTTTTTTTTCAATTTTTTTTTTTATAGTGTAACATTTTTTTTATAGTGTAACATTGTGTTCTGTCCTGATTGGCTAAGAGACTCGACCAGGACTAAACGTGGACCAAACCAGGTCTAGACCAGAACTAAACCAGGTCTAGACCAGGTCTAAACCTGGACTGGACCTAGACTAAGCCAGGACTCGACCAGGTCTAGACCTGGACTAAACCAGGATTAAACCACCACGTGCCGCTGCTGGTTTCGTGCGCACGAAACCAGCAGCGGCACGCATTCCGGGCGCCGCGGTTTGATCTCACCTCGCGCGTACACCCGGGGCTGCTGAGCAGTGCGGTTGGCGCCTGCGGCCGACTGTGAGTCAAGCTTGGCGCACCGCGGTTGCCTTGTTTCGTGACCACGTGGGTGCGCGTGTCCGCGATAAGCGATTAATTACAATTAATGCATTTTGTTCGGCCAACGTCTTAATCGACAATTAATCGTTAATCGATTAATTGTTGACATCCCTATACCAAATACCAGTGTTTTTTTAAAAAAAATTTAATGATATGAATTTTCCATTTACCCCAATACTGGTGAGTGTGTGTGTAAAAAACGTCAGGAACACAGAGCGGCGGAACGTCTCGCCGGAATGTTTTGCAGTGGCCTGAGAGCGGTGGAAGCGTGAGCTATGTCCCAATTCGAGGGCTGCAGCCTCCGCTGCTTTTTCGTCCGCTTTTTCGGCGGCTCTGAAGGCTGCAAAGCTGCAGCCCTCGAACTACCCTCCGCGGACCGCAAGGCCGTTGCCACAATGGGACAGGTCCACGGAGCCGCTCGCGGCACCCACACACCCTGCGAACGCCAATGTTGACAACACGCACCACGCAAATTACGCATAATAACCCTCGAATTGGGACATGGCTACAGTACGTGTTGAGCGGTGAACAACATGGACGTTGTTGTTAGAAACAGAGGAACTTGTACTGAAAAGAGGAGCAGTACTTCAATTGTGTGGAAGTACTTTGCCTTTAAAAAATATGACGCTGATCAAACAACCGTATTCTGTAAATGTTGTCGTGCTAAAGTTGTAGTGACTCAGACGTCACTCAAAGACGCGTTTGCTAAGGGGACTGCCTATGACAAGAAAAACAAATGATGGAACAATTTTACCAACGCTATTACTATCCATTTAGAAATGGTAGCACTTAGTCCTGTTGAGAAAGGTGCTTCGAGGAGATGATTAAAGCACTGGACCCAGATATGCTTTAACAAATCAAATTTACTGCAGTAATTATTCTCTAAATTATTAGGAAATAGGGTTAACACCTAGTCATGCATGAAAAAAAAAAAATCGTCAAATACCGTGATACCTAGGGGTGGCATGGTACACAAAACTCACAGTACGGTACGTACCTCGGTTCAGACCCCACGGTTCGGTACATTTTCAGTACAGTGCTGGGAAAAAAACATAACCAGAAAGGCTGTACTCAAAGGCAGCTTTTTATTGTTTAAATCTCCAGCTGAGATAGCTGCAACTTAAAACCTGTAAGTAAAACAAGTGAACATGCAAGCACCACATTGAGCTGTCATATAATGATGATATACTGATTGGTTACTGAGCTGGGTACATCAGTGAAGTTTTAACACATGGATACCTTCACATACAATACACACAAGTACCTAAACACTTTTTTACATTCACATAGCTCAGTGAACATGAGCTATACGCCTGGCCTATATCACAGATAACAACATAACGCTGTTTTAAATGTGCATTTTGCGATAAACGGTTCAGCTGTGTACACCTTCATTCAATTTTTCAACCGCAGGGTCATTTTTTATATATATTTATATATATATATATATAATCTTTGCAAATTCGTTGAGAAAGATTTTGGGATATATATATATATATAGAGAGAGAGAGAGAGAGAGATTTGTGTTTAGGGTCGCCAACCCTCCCTTGAAAAATGGAATCGTCCCGTATTCAGAAACAAAAGTACGTGTCTCGTATTAAACTTCTACCGGCACGCGCAGCTCTTTCGCACGTGTAACGTGTATCACAGGGCAGGTTAAACTTTATAAAACTTCCTACCTGCCTGTGCCGCTGCTCGCCTTTTCACGCTCTCTCTCCTCCTGTTCATAGCGTGCATAACCTCCTCCTCAATGCAGACAAAGTGCAGGAGGGGGTGGGGTGGGGGGGGGGGTCCGTGACTTTCCGCTTTTTTCATGACTGATGGCTTTCATCCCTGTGTATACATGTTGAACAGGGCTCGCAAATGGCAATGGTTAAAGAGTCCTCAAGGAAACCCTTGCAAAATCAAAGTCCCGTGGTCAGTTCAATATTAATCTTTTGTACTGTATATTCTCCGTCAAAATGCGCGCACCGAACCGTGACCCCCGTACCACGACAGTTCAAGACGAATACATGTACCGTGCCACCCCTAGTGATACCGATATCATTTTAAAAAATACCATAACTGGAACTAGACCAGGACCAGACCAGGACCAGACCGGGAATAGACCAGGATTAAACGCGGACTAAACCAGGTCTAGACCAGGTCTAAACCTGGACTGGACCAGGACTAAACCTGGACTAAACCAGGACTGGACCAGGTCTAGACCTGGACTAAACCAGGACTAGACCAGGTCTAAACCAGGATTAAATCGACGCGTGCAGCTCTTTGCCTGGTGCTCTTTGCATGGTGCTCGTGGGTCTCGTGCTCGCAGCCCCGGGTGGGATGCGCGGTCTCGCGTAGGTCATGCTGCGCAATCACAGATTTGAGCACAAGGAGCACGCGTGTCTGCGCGCACACTTCTCCGCCCCCCACGCTTCACTATAGGGCTGCAACGATTAGTCGACAACGTCGACAATAAAATTTTGTTGACATGCAATTTCATTGTCGACTAGTCGTATTGTTTAAGTATCATTTTAATTTGGAACTTAATACTCATCTGTGTCAAGAATCCGCAGGGCCGACAGCAAACAGTTCAATGTCTTTGTTACACATCTGCTCCTTCATTTGTATAGTGTCCAGTTTTACACCATTTCTTGTTCAGAAACAGCGCTAGTCCTCCTCCCTTCTTCTTCCCGCTCTCCGTGATTTGCGGTGTTACCCATGTCTCCATAAAAACAATGACGCTAGCGTCCCTGTACTCCCGCTGAAATCTAACGAGCGCCGCGAGCTCGTCCGTCTTGTTGGTGAGGGCGCGCACATTCCCCGTTACGATGGAGGGGAGGACTGGCCTGCAGCGTCTCTTCTTTTCCCGGAGTTTACCTCCCACGCAGCGTCCACGGCGTGTCGTTCGCAGGATCTCGTCAGGGATAACGTGCCTGTCTCGGGGGAACATAACAGTGCTGTGCAGCGCCATCAGCTGATCCTTTGTGTAGACGAGAGGAGGACGGGGTCCCTTACACATCTTAAGCCGAGCCGAGTAAATAATCCACCAAAAGTGCGGAAAAAATGCAGCGTCGAGTGCAGCCCAAGCTTAACGAACAGTGTTGACAAAAATATTTACAAAAGTGGGGTGGTTTAAAGGCAAAAAGTTAGTAAAGTTACGGAAAAGTGCAGGAGTGTTGTGACGAGCAGCTAGCTCGCGCCAGTCACTGTATCTGCATGTGAGGAATATTCCAATATTAGCACTAGTGCTAAACGGAATGGTGGCCATACGCAATTTGCTCACGAGTCATGGACAATCTTTTTCATTCCGAATGTAGTCTAGTCGTGTTTTGGCAGTATTCCCTTAACAGAACGCTGTTTCACAGAATACTTCAACTTTTTTTAAACTGGATACTGACAATATTCCGCTTTGAAACGGAATGCTTAAAGCACACACGCGTAAATGCGCTCACTAAATACCAACGGACGTTAGTGTCGTGTCCATTATCCTAGTAATATTTTGTTACAGAACTATTTTGTATTCATCTTTTATGAATGAAACAAATAAAGAAATGAATGAAATGAAATGAAATTTTTTTAGTGACTAATTTTAATGACTACTAAAATAATCGTTAGTTGCAGCCCTACTTCACTATTAATACATTTTGTTGAAAATCTACGAAAGGTTGAGTGTTTAAACGAGAGAAATGTGAGAAAACGTTAATTCGAGGGATTACTGTAAATATCGGCTGTTAATATCGGCCCACTTTTACACATCGGGCCGATACCGATATGTTAAATTTTATGCAATATCGTCCGATACCGATATATCGTGCATCGCTACATAGAATACATTTCCTGAATTTGGTCCAGATCCGATAATGTTGACATTTCATGTCTATGCTAGGGGGCGCTATAGTGTTCACTTTTCAAATACTTTATATTGTATTATAACAGACATCCCAAGTCTCCCGGAAGTTCCGGGAGTCTCCCGGAAAATTATAGTGCTTCCCTGACGCCCGCGTGTCGGATAAAATATTTCGGAGAGAGAGAGAGAGAGAGAGAGAGAGAGAGAGAAAGAGAAAGAGAAAGAGAAAGAGAAAGAGAGAAAGAGAGAGAGAGAGAGAGAGAGAGAAAGAGAAAGAGAGAGAGAGAGAGAGAGAGATTGGTTACACTCAGCAAAACTAGCCAATCAGCTTTCAGTGTGGGCAGGCTTCAATTTACTTTCTCTGAAGTTATAATTTAGTGCAGCGAGATGGCAAAATGTAAAAAACGAAAATATAAAACTCATTTTACGGCAGAATATACTAAAGAATATACTAAAATATATCCCGGTCTGATTATGGTGAAAAATGATGACGCTGTGGTGAGGTGCACGGTGTGTAAAATAGGCTGGTGACAGGTGTTTTATGCAAAAATGGACATATATTTGAAATGTTTAAACACAAATAACATATTTAATTTTAATTTTTAATGTAATTGTAATATTTAATAATTTAATGTTTAATTTAATGTTTATGTTTAATAGTAAAGTTTAAAGTTGTTAAAATAAGTGGCCTTCTCTATTGTGAAGGGTTAGGGTTAGGAAACATCTCCTGTTATAATCAGGTCGAAGCCAAGCATTAGTGATTCAAATTTCAGCGCGATAGGACAAACCGGAACCGGAAGCATTTCTCCGTGTCCGTAATATATTTATTTGCTTGTAATCATGCAGAGAATGTATTCCCCGAATTTGGTCCAGATCCGATAATGTCAGCCGTTTCCCAATCCAGCGACTGCACGCTTCTGAGCGTCCTTGGAGGGGGATGTGCGTCATATCCGGCGCGACAACCGCCGTTCCATTCGTTTTTTGTCCCCTGCACAGTTAAGATGCGCTCTGAACAGCGCAGTTATTTCCATGGAAATCGGGGCGTGGACCAAGCGTGCAAACATGCACGCTTCGCACACTTAAAAGCCCCAGCATGCACAGCGCGGGAGGATATATGACTACAAAGACCGACTCACCAGTAACATCGCCATGTGACAGTTGCGACTTCACTATAAAATGTGTACTGGTTCACCTCACCTACAACTATGCTACATGAAACTCTTCATTAACTACGCTAAACATGTGTGACGGTAGCCGTAACGGCATAGTTCACGGCACCTGTATTACCGTTCACATGCTTTATCCCCTTACACTTCTACATTTCCTTTGCTGTTGTAATGCTGGATATTCTACAGTGTAGCCATGTCCAACGTTTACTCTGCTGCGCGCCAGCACAATTGCGCACTGCTCGCACATTCTCAGCGCACAAGAAAACTTATCCAGCGCACTGTAAATCAGGGATGAAAGAGCTTTTGGCGGATCTCCGCTTTTTATTCAGCCGCGGGGTCATTTTTTTAATATCTGCAAAGTGCGAGCCGCGCAAGGGGGAGGGGGTGCATTTTGGATGTGGAGTTAGTGTGTGTTTGCTCAGACACATTAAAAATTAGGGGGAACATTGGCCATGTCCCAATTCCAAGTATTACTAGTCGCAGTAGAATAGTATTTTTGTCTTTAGGGAACAAGGAGCAGACCACCCGGCTCATTGAGCTGAGGCGGGACCTGTTCCAGTTCGCAGACGCCCATATGAGAAACATAGTGCACTAAGGACAGAGCGAGTGTGCGCCGCCTCGGCGACAGCCCGAGTGCACACTCACAAGCGTGCCGTCGGTGAATTGGAAAACGGCTAAAGACATTTGGTTCGTCTCCTTGAGCTCTATCACTGTTCGAATTTTGAAGCACGTCAGTGAATGTTCTGCAAAGTTTCACTAATTAATGTCAAAGTAAACTTTGTGCAGGTGGTCAAAAATGCGATCATTTTGTCGGAAAAAGAATAATAATAATAAAGAAACCCAGGAAGAATAATACCCCTCGCCCCATTAACGTCGTCATTGGCGAGGGCCAAAAATGACCTTTTTCACGCATAAACCCCACCTGTACCAGGAGCGTGTGTTCCTCCGGTTTGACGCTCGGCTCCTCTGGCTCCTCTTTAATCCGCGGAGTCTGTGGAGGGTCCAGGTTCAGACCGGGGCCAGGACTCTTTGAGGGGCTCAGCATCGAGTCCAGGAGCTCCTGTTTCCTCTGGTTCTCCTCTTTGGAGCGACACACTTCCTCCTCATACTCCGCTATCGTTCTTTCAAACAGCGCAAAGATCTCTTCAGCAGCCGCAGTCAGCCGCTCATTCACCAAAGCTCTCAGTGTTTGGCTTTTGGACATTTTAACAAACAGTTTTTAGCTTTAGCTCCGAGCTAACCGCACACAAGGCCCGGTGGTCTGCTTCCTGCTTTGTGCAGCAGAGTAGACACGGTCAGTGCATTACTGCCCCCACTGGTCAGGCTGTTAAACTCCTAAAATGCTCACCATAGTCACTCCTCCTCAAACTTTATTAAAAAATTAGTACCGCTGCATTTCTCAAAAATCTGTGATCACTTTATGCTTATTCTTTATGCTTATATATGTTACAGGCAAATCTGATAGTTCAGGTATTCTATAGAATGCCTGGTGTTCTTTAGACAAACTGTGACGTGTTTTATTGTTTGATGTTATTGCAAATTAAAGGAGAAATGCTACTTTTGAAAGCCAAGAGGGCATTATAGACCTCACCACGAAGTTTGAATGTACGGTTGGACTGTAACATAGCAGCAAGTATGGCAAAGAGGGCTCAGAAGCGCCTCTATTTCCTCGGCAAACTGAGGAGAACTAGAGCCCCCCCACCCATCATGACCACCTTCTACCGAGGCACCATTGAGAGCATTCTGACCAGCTGCATCACTGTTTGGTACAGGAGCTGCACTGAACAGAACAGAAAAGCCCTGCAGCACATAGTGAATGCAGCTGGGAGGATCACTGGTGCCTCTCTCCCCTCCCTCCTGGACAAAAAACTGTTGCCAAGGACTACTGTTGCACTGTTGCACATTTACTACTGTAATTTTACTACTGTTGTACTGTTGTTTACTATTGTTGTTGCACATTTACTACTGGAATTTTACTACTGTTGTTTACTACTATTATTGCACTGGAATTACTACTGTTGCACATTTTTTTATCGTTACTTTCAATGCACATTGCGTGAAAAGTCCCTCAGTCGTCCAGGTAGAATCCATGATAAAAGGAGAAGTTCAATTTGTTCAATTTGCTCATCCGAGAGGCTTCGTCAGAGCTGACGAAGCCTCTCGGATGAGCGGCGAAACGTTTTCAACCAAACAAACTTTGTCCAGTTGACAAATTGAACTTCTCCTTTTATCTTCAATGCACATTCTATTGCACATTACCATTTCACTGCTGTATCTTCCATTGCACATTTTGATGCACACTGCACATTTCGGACATCTGTAAATAAGCATTTATGTATTCTGTTGCACTGATTTCAGATTTTAGATTCTAGATTTTAGTCTTAGTTTTTGTTTTTTTTGTTTTTAGTTTAGTTTTTAGCTCTGGGTAATGACCGAAAGAACAAGATCACGGATACAAGCGGCCGAAATGAGTTTCCGCAGAGTGGCTGGGCGCACCCTTAGAGATAGGGTGAGGAGCTCAGTCACACGGGAGGAGCTCGGAGTAGAGCCGCTGCTTCTCCACGTCAAGAGGAGCAGCTGAGGTGGCTCAGGCATCTGTTCCCCTCAGGAGGTGTTCCGGGCATGTCCCACCGGGAGGAGGCCCAGGAAGACCCAGGACACGTTGGAGGGACTATGTCTCCCAGCTGGCCTGGGAACACCTTGGTGTCCCCCCCGGAGGAACTGGCGGAAGTGTCTGGGGTGAAGGAGGTCTGGGCGTCCCTGCTTAGACTGTTACCCCCGCGACCCGGCCCCGGATAAGCGGAAGAAAATGGATGGATGGATAGTTTTTCCCTTCTTTACCAGAAGAGGGAGTTCGTCAAATGTTCACATCTCACCTCAGTGATTCTGAACTCAGAGGCTCCTTCTCTGTACTCACTCTCCAGCTGTGCTTTCTCCGCTGTCAACCCTACAGTCTCCAAGATCAGGTAAACCAGCAGATGGAAACTAGTTATTTAGCTATAATCTGGTATGGAACATCTGTTTTTATGAGCTTAATGACTCTATATATTGTCCCTTCAAATAAAGACTAAACTATTTGCGTCTCTTACCTCAGCCATAAACTACTCCATGTCGTCTTTTCTTTGGAAAACGAAGGCACGAAGGTCTTGGAAAGAGAAGTGAGTTTCTACATATTTCGCATAGCGTCTGTCCCTCACACTGATCTGACAAAAATATTGATTAATCAATTATATTACTAAAGGACTACACCACTACTATGGTTAAATAAGCACTTAGCACAAGCATCATTGGCTCATGAATATTTCCTTCATACATCTGTTTGTGCTCTCTAAGCCACTGCAGAGCTGCAAAAGTGTCTTTGTGGCGATTACGTAGTTTCCTCCTCTTTAGCATTCATCATGTTGTTCATGTCATTCAGCTTCTTTTCCAACACTGTAAGCAAACATAAATTATAGAGCTGAGTGACATCTGCTGTGTGCAGAGCAGACCTGAATGCGCCTCAGCTCCACATTCACCTTGTTGATCTTCGGGGTCACATCGGGCTGATCTGACACTTTGGCCAGTTGTGCCTTCAGAGGGGTATTCCACGAAAGCTACTAAGCGCAAAGCCCGGCTTTATTCGACAGTTGGCGCTAGTTTTAGTGAGAGTTCGGTTCCACGACACTCGCTAAACTTGGTCCCCGCTGAGTTACTGGGGCAACATGATTTTAGCGGAAAGTCTGGTACCGGGCAGGCTAAAGATGCGGCTTAATCAGGCCGTGTCGCAGAGAATACGTACCTGATGTAAACAGAGTGTCAAACAAACAGTTCCGCACACCTCCCGCATGAGTATCTGTGTTGTCCGAAAACAATTTCAGCAAAAAAATAAATTACCCTACGTTCTTGGTTCTTGATAAATCTCCGGTAATTTAAAAATATGCTTTTTGAACCGCTGTCTTTATGACATTAGCACATAGAATAATTCCAGAGCCTATTTTTTCAAGAAATGCTTTGGTCGAGTGGTTACGTCCAGCGTCTCTTGTGTGGGCATCGCAGGTTCAATTCCCGCTGTTGACGGATTCATGCGCAAGTCAATTTTTGTGTTATATTTTCACAAATTTACATTTGCCACACATTACACAAATGTTATTACCTGGCCAGCCAAATGATATCTCTCTGTATTTCCTATACACCGCGATACCATTTGGACACCCTCCATCCACCCTCGCTCCTCCGGTTACAAACGGACTCCGCGATTCTGATTTGTTCAAAGATGGTGACGTCAGTGCACCCGCCTTTGCCCGCAAAGTCACTCTTAGGCAGCGGAAGTTCCGCCTCAGTTTTGAATCAAGATGGCGCAATCTCTGATTGGTTCACTTAGCTGTCTGTCTACGCGCAACCGCAGCGCATTCTGTGGATCAAGCGTTACCAGACTCACCGCTGGTACAGCGATGAGTCATGGATTCTTCCAGGCAACAAATGTTAATGAATTTAACCTACAATTATACATATAATCATAGAACTTATATCAGCTGGGCCTAACATCACTCTCACTTGACGACATTGACACTTTATATTTTATGTGACATCTCTATCAAAGAATACAGTTAAAGGTAAACCTTTACTTTTAAAACAAAATGTAGCGAAATAACAGGCACACTCCATGATGCAACATTTCAATGATTCGGATGTTGTGTTGTGCCGGAGCGCGGCACAACACAACATGGGACCAAAAATAAATCCAGGAGCGGCGGAAGACTTAAAACTCGCAATAGACTCTCTAACCACAACAGTCACCACAATAAAAGAACAAGAGAAACTTTTGGACTTAATGGAGGAAGTAAAGGCGCTTCGTATTCAGAACGCCAATAAAGAGAAACGCATCTTGGAGTTGGAGAGACACGTGGACGAATTGGAGCAATATTCACGCATGAACGATGTGGTCGTCACGGGCATTAACATCAAGCCCCACACGTACGCGCGCGCGGTCGCCGGAGGAGGAGGAGAGGAGCCCAGTGAGGAAGATGTGCACTCGGTGGAGCAACAGGTCGCGGCTCATCTCCGGGGGAAGGGGATAGACCTCGACCTGGAGCACATCGAGGCCTGTCACCCACTGCCGACTGGGAGAGGAAGACCACCTGTCGTGATCATGCGCTTCATTAGTAGAAGAAACAAGACTGCACTCTTAAAACAAGGCCGAAAATTGAAAGGATCTGACGTTTTTATCAATGAACACTTAACACAGAAAAACTCTGAAATTGCAAAAAAAAAAACGCGAATGCTTAAAAAGGAGCACAAAATACAGCACACATGGATGAGAAACTGCCAAATCTTTATTAAACTAAATGGGAATCCAGAAGCAGCGAAAGTGTTGGTGGTGAGGAATATAGAGGAACTGGAAAAATACTAACACCTAAGGTAACTGACTCTATAAACACCAAATGCACAACACACAGATCACAACCACAGACTCAGCTCAAGAAAGCAACAGCATGGAAAAACTACAAGGAATACTACATCAGAAACAAAAGGAACTGGACATTTTTGCTATAGAAGACCTAGACACACTTGACCCCCCAGCGGAAATAGACCCAGATGCAAATTTCTTCACAGGCTTTGTTAAAAACTGCACATATTTTGAACATGAACTCTTTAAAAGCAATGTAAATTTAGAAGGAAAACTATCAATAATACACTTCAATAGTAGAAGCATGCAAGCAAATTTTCGCCATATCACCGACTTTCTTAAACAATTTACCCATCCATTCAGTATTATTGCAATAACTGAAACATGGTTTAGTGAAAACACAGACACCTACTTTGATATTGATGATTATAAAATGGTAAGTAAGAATAGACAAAGTAAAACAGGAGGAGGGGTTTCTCTATACATTCATACTTCACTAGAATATGTTTTATTATTAAATATGACTGTTGCCATAGATGATGTTATGGAATGCTTAACAATAGAAATTCAAAGAGAAAAAACTAAAAATATAATTCTAAGTGTGGTATATCGTTCACCGAGCTCAAGTGTTGAAATTTTTGTTGAATGGATGGAGAAATTGGTTTCTGCTGTTAAACAAAAAAATTAAAACCTTGATTTACTAAACCCAAAAAAGCAAAAAAGTACTGATGATTTTCTAAATACAATGTTTTCTATGTCACTGTACCCAACAATAACCAAACCCAGTAGAGTAATATCGCATAGTGCTACAATAATTGATAACATCTTTACAAACAACATGGAAAGTCAAATTACAAGTGGACTCCTCATTTCTGACATTACAGACCATTTACCTATCTTTATTGTTTCTGATTCAGATTTTATAAAAGAAAAAAAGGCTAGTGAACCAATCTTTAAAGAATACAAACTGAAGAAAACATAAAAGCCCTCAATAACAGTTTAATGCTTCAGGATTGGAATGAAGTTTATGAAGAGACAGATGTCGATAAAGCATATGATATTTTTTTAAACATATTCATGACTCATTACAACAAACACTGTCCCCTAAAAGAAATTAAAATAAACAATAAATGTAAGAACAGTCCATGGCTAACAAAAGGAATAATTAATGCTTGCAAAAAGAAAAACAATTTATATAAAATATTTATAAAAACAAAAACTAGGGAAGCAGAACTAAGATATAAAAAATACAAAAATAAATTAATAGATATAATTAGATCAAGCAAGCAGTTATACTATAGAAGAATGTTGTACGAGAATCAAAACAATATGAAAGGAATGTGGAATGTATTAAATACTTTGATTAAACAAAAAACTAATAAGGAAGCATATCCTGAATTCTTTAATGTAAAAAACAATCAAATTAAAAAATAGGTCAGATGTAGCAAATTATTTCAATAGGTTTTTTGTAAATATCGGTCCTGAGTTGGCTGCAAAAATTCATGTAAATGACGCTGCTCAAGGTAACAATAATACTGACAGAAATCCTTATACCATGTTTCTCTCTCCCACAAATGAAAAAGAAGTAATGAATATTGTAGTTAGGTGCAAGAGTAAATCAAGTGACTGTCATGACATAAATATGAGATTAGTCAAACTGGTCATTAATAATATCGTAAAACCTTTCACACACATCTGTAACTTATCTTTTCAATCAGGACAATTTCCCAATAAAATGAAAATAGCAAAAGTAATTCCAATATACAAAAGTGACGATAAACATGACTTTACTAATTACAGACCTATTTCTCTGCTACCTCAGTTCTCAAAGATATTAGAGAAACATTTCAATACACGTTTAGAAAACTTCATAGACAGACATCAAATCATTAACGAAGGACAATATGGCTTTAGAACAAAAAGAACTACCTCAAAGGCTATACTTGATGCAACTGAAGAAATAACAAGCGCACTGGATCAAAATAAATACGCAATTGGGATTTTTATTGATTTAAAGAAAGCTTTTGAGACGATTAATCATGCAGTCAAAAATTACAGGAACATGGTATAAGAGGAATTGCTGGGAAATGGCTTCAAAGTTATCCAACTGAAAGAACACAATATGTACACATAGGGTCATCTTTGTCTGATATTCTTGGTATTACTTGTGGTGTTCCCCAAGGCTCTGTTTTGGGACCAAAATTGTTTAATATTTATATAAATGACATATTTAAGGTATCACAGTCACTAAAACTCATATTGTTTGCAGATGATACAAACATATTCTATAGCAGTCATGATCATAACGAACTCATCAGCACAGTAAATAAGGAGCTTGACAAAATAAAGAAGTGGATGGATTTCAACAAATTATCACTTATCAATTTAAACAAAACCAAAGTTATGCTATTTGGAAATGCAAAAACAAACTCAAAACAACCAATTATGATTGAAAATGTTCAAATTGAGACAGTAGCAGAAATAAAATTTCTTGGAGTCATCATAGACAATAAATTGTCTTGGAAAACCCACGTCAGACTTATAAAAACAAAAATCTCCAAAAGTCTCTCCATAATAAATAGAACAAAATATTATCTTGATTACAATGCATTGCGTACACCAGAGGTCTTCAACAGGGGGGTACTGCAGGGGGTCGCGAAATCTTTTGATTTCACTTTAAAATAATATAATTTTATATTTTATAGTGTAAAATACAGTATTAACCTGTGTATTATTTCCTTGTATTGGATGTACCATAACAGAGTAGCAATGTTTATTATACATGACACTAAGCTCAATTTAATATAAAACACAATTCTATGCCGTATATATAGTAGGGGGTCCCTGGCCCAGTTCGCCATCTGTTTGGGGGTCCCTGGCCTGAAAAACGTTGAAGACCCCTGGCGTACACTATACTGCTCAATGATTCTTCCCTACTTCACATACTGTATTGAAGTATGGGGGAATACTTATCAAGCAACACTAAAACCTTTAATTGTCTTACAGAAACGAGCCCTACGGATTATTCACAAAGTTGGGTTTTTAGAACACACTCATAATCTTTTTATATATTCTAAGCTTTTAAAATTTGAAGACCTTACTCAGTATTACACAGCAATTATGTTTAAAGCATTCAATAAACTACTACCAAAAAATCTGCAAATACTATTTACTTTGAGTGAGAGAACCCACAACTTGAGAGTGATTGGAGACTTCAAATTGCCCAAAGTGAGAACCACTAAAAAAAAGGTTTTGCATGTCTGTACATGGTGTGAAACTCTGGAACAGTCTAGACAAACTCTACAAGCAATACCAAAGTGTCAATACATTTAAATTACATTACAAAAATATGGTCTGGTCACAGTATATGGAGAGTGTCTAAGGCAGGGGTGGGCAAACTTTTTGACTCGTGGGCCACAAAGGGTTATAAAATTTGACAGAAGGGCCGGACCAGGGGCAGGTGGATTTAGTGTTTTTGTAATCCACCTCATAAGAGCAAAAAATAACATGGGATATGTAGAAAACATGTGATTTATTTCAATTAAAAATTAACAAAGCATTACAACATCTTTCAAGTTCCGCGGTATTTAGCTATTAATTGAAATGTCTCTTAAAACACATAAAATTTAATTAACAAAATATAGCATTTTTTATTTCTAACAGTTACTATTTTAAAGCACTGAAAGTTCTGTTCTCCTTCAGGTTCTTTCCTTCTTTCGTTAACTGCTTGCTAGCATAGTTAGCATGTTATGTGGCAAAATGACGACTGATATTATATTCTTTAAAAACCGCTACAGTCTCTTGGCATATCAGGCATACAGCAGCTGATAAGTATTCAGTGAAAAAGTATTTACTTGTCCACTCCTTATTAAACACTCGACATTCTCTGTCCACTTTTCTTTTCTTAGCTCCGCTCATCTTTACAGGAGGCTGACGGGTTAAAGAGTAAAGCATAAACCTGAAGCAAAACGCCGCACCTCAACAAAGGTCAATGTATGTAGTGCGCCAGCTATTGGAAAACACCAGAATTGCAGGGAAACTAAAACATTAAAACATTAACAAGATTTATTAATATAATTTCTTCAAGTTCGGCGGGCCGGATTAAAAAGCTTAACGGGCCGCATATGGCCCCCGGGCCGTAGTTTGCCCATGCCTGGTCTAAGGTCATTTCATCACTGTCTTCTGCAAAACTAGCTCTGCTGGAACATCTCTTATCACTGTATGTGCTTTTCCCTACCTTATGGTATGTTTTTTTTCTACCATTGCGTGTACTGTATGTGCTTTCTTACCATTGCTGGTATTAGTATTCAGGTCCTGTATCCGTAGCTATATGGTTACTTGTCTTCAAGTAAAAAAGAAAGAAGTGTACATGACAGATAAGAATTACCATGGGAAAATGGAAGTGATTTTTTCCTTTCTTTACTTATGTTATTATGTATAGATGTAATGGGGGTAGGGTTAAATAAGTTTTCTTCCCCCCACTCCTTCTTGGACATTACAATTTTGATTGTTCTTTTGTACATTTACTAACTTTTTCATTTGACTTGATATTGTACAGATTGAGAATCCTGACAAATAAAAAATAAACCAAGAAAAAAAAAAAAGATTCAACAAATTTGCTTCAGAGATGCTGTGCAAGCCTTTTTAATGAAATCCTATTTATCAATTTCCATCAATAGGCATAAAACAATAAAAGACATTAGGTATGACATTCTGGTGTGAGGCCACTGCTGGAGGACTGCTGAGGAGGGTTCAAGTGTACGCCATCTTCAGTAACTAGAACACAAGCATACTATTAAAATACACAAATGCTTGGATCACAGCTGAGGCAAGCATTAGCCTAGAGAATACCTTGAATATACTCTTCACAAGAACTCGCAGGAAGGATCTTTGATGGGGTCCCTCCTTCAATTACCTCCACCAGTGGGCGACCCCTGTTTAGGTGTCAGTGCCAGCTCCTCTGCAGGTGAAAGATTTTGATGGGGGCTCCCACCTCCTGTGGCTTGGTAGCTACTGTTCATTTTAACTTAAATTAAGGTACCAACAGTATTACTAATTTCACTGAATAATAATATTAATATTAGCCTACTTACCACTCTGCAAAATGTTTTAATGCTTTGTCTTTACCTGCAAAACAGTCCTCTTCACATTATTCCTGCTCAAAGACAAGATAACACAATTTTTAACGTATTAGTTGGAGCAAATACTTTTACACAGTAAAAATAAATTACAACTGACAAGACTGCTCTACAAATATATATTAATGACATCCACTGCCCACCATGAGAATCAAACTCACATCTCCCACACGCCAGACAGTGACTTTTCCCCTGCGCCATGGATTAGTGTTGACAGTGATGCTGAAAAACGTACTTAAAAAACTCAACCTCCAGCATTGTTATGGGACTTAACTTGCGTATTTAAAGGTCCCATGGCATGAAATTTTCACTTTCTAAGGTTTTTGAACGTTAATGTGAGCTCCCCTACCCTGTTTCGTCTAAGTTACGGCTAGGTCGGGCGAGGACTTAGCACTCAGTCGGCGCTATGTTTAGCGACGTTCGTGGAATACCCCTCTGGTCATCAATGGCCTGACTTGTGTTACTGATCCTCTTCTGATGGTCCTCCACTTCCGTTTGTTTTATCTTCAGATTTTGTTTAATGTCCTCAGTCTAGGAGAAAAATATATATTTAGTTAAAAGCCATATATTTACACAAGATATGTGAACCTTCAGCCATTTCATAATGCTGTTAACATTAAACATACCTAGAGTTGTTTTGTCCCATTCACACGTTTGAGTAATCCTTTATTAGTTTGTCTACATCTCCAAAACTCAAAATGCTCTGTTCCACCTTCCAATATCATGAGGTGTTAGTTAACAGCTACCTTTTTACCTTTAATACCAAATTTAGTTTAGTAAAGACTTTAGTAAAGAGGGCTGAAATTATCAAAAACATTCCAGTGAAGATGTATATCTTACAAGAGTTTAAAACACAGTGGAGCACTTCCTGTATTACCACATGACATCGTAAGGTAGAACAGAGTGTTTTCTGTTTGAGAGAAGACTAAATATGTAGGGTTTGCCTGTTAAACATGTGTAAATTAAACAAAACAACTCCAGGAATGTTTCTGAGGAGAATACAACATAACAAAGATTGAAAAACAGCATAAAATAGGCCCTTTGATAATTAATATTTAGCATATTCAAGCTCTCAAAAGGGCCTTTTCACCTCTTTGTGTTTTTGGTCCAACTGATCTTGTTTTTGCTTGGATTTTGTTGAGGCATCTTTGATGTCAAGTGTCTGGAAAACATGAATACAGTTTTTGATTTGTTCCAGGTTCACATAAATAATGAATAAATAATAAAAACAGACTTTATTATTTCCCTTCTACAACATAATTTAACAATGCAATGATCTATACACTTTATTATAGCATTACATGTTTTTTAATACCGTGTTATTTAACTCATAAGTCTCATTACATACATTTTCCCACCAACTGTAATTGTACATGTGGCAAGGGTTAATATAGAAATATTTCAGTATCAATAATAGAATATTTTTAGTAGATTTCTGACCTTGTTCTTAATTTGTTCCTCTATTGGGTTCAGTTTATCTTCTATTTGTTGAATTATTTTCCTCATTGGAGCCTCTGCTTGTTTCAGAGTGTTCAAATGCCTCTTAGCCTCTTCGCGTTCTCTCTTCAGAACCTCTAGATCAGATCTGGCAGTCTCATATTCCTTAAAGCAGAATATATTATTAATTTTAATTGTGTTTTTTGTTTTGGTTTTTCTTCATATACCTACCACCCAAGGCCTCTTTTTCTCCAACAGCTCAATCACATCCAGATGCCATTTCTTCTCATAGTAGCGATTCACATCATGCTTATTTCTGTCATTTCTCAACTTGACCTTTTTGAGAAAATTGGCCTTTTCTTTTACAGCATTCTGATAAAGACATCACCAAAACAAAATCTTATGAAATTGAGAAAACACCACCATTAAGCATTGATGAAAGTTTACCTCCAACCCTTTTTCTTTGGTTCTGAAGTTCTTCAGCTGACAGTGATACGTGTACATCTCTGGTGGACCAATTGACTAAACAGGACTAAACCAGGTCTAAACCAGGACTAAACCAGGACTAAACCAGGTCTAAACTAGGACTAAACCAGGACTAAACCAGGACTAAACCAGGGTGAACAGACTGCAATTATCAAAGGAAAGGAGATTTTGGACATTACACATGTAATACAAGTATGCCTACCATTGATCAAAGGAGAAGTTCAATTTGTCAACTGGACAAAGTTTGTTTGGTTGAAAACGTTTCGCCGCTCATCCGAGAGGCTTCGTCAGCTCTGGTTATTGTACTGGTTAGACCCTGCTTATATCTAGCTGCCGGGAGGCGCGTCCGACAATGACAAAAGCTCTGAAAACTCCCCCATTTCTGTTTAATGACGGATTCTCATTAATCCGTCATTAAACAGAAATGGGGGAGTGAGATATAACTTGTCGCCCATTTATAATGGGATTCTTAGACCAGTCAAACAGAGCCAGGGCAGAGGGGTGGAGAGGGTCGTTAGACGTTGAATAGGGGGTCGAAACAGCCGTCAGAGTAATTTGAAAAACAAAGAGACAGATTAGGGGGATCGTTTTCAGAGCTTTTGTCATTGTCGGACGCGCCTCCCGGCAGCTAGATATAAGCAGGGTCTAACCAGTACAATAACCAGAGCTGACGAAGCCTCTCGGATGAGCGGCGAAACGTTTTCAACCAAACAAACTTTGTCCAGTTGACAAATTGAACTTCTCCTTTGATCATGGATTCTACCTGGACGACTGAGGGACTTTTCACGTATGCCTACCATTGCCATCACAATACGCTTATCGCCAATTTTCCATTCTCGTACCCAGCCACAAACAAACTGGTTGTTGCCTTCAGACCTTTAGAGCTCTGAAGATCTTGTGCTGTATAAGGGCTTGGGGAGGCAGACCAGGTAGTTCACAATGTCGGGAGAGCTTACAGCAGCAGAATCGATAAATCGCCACTGTCACTGAACAAACTTAAATCCATCTCATACGGATCTTCTTGCCCAATTAATTGGAGTTTTTTCATATCGCACTTCTTTTCTTTTGCATCCAACTTATCTCTATACAGCTGATCAACTGTGTCTGAAGTTTTGGATTCCGATGTGGAAGGTTTCTCGCAAAATTTAGATTTTTTTTCTGCATGGTTGCTATATAAACACATGTAATTTTGAGCGCGTAATGCTTCCAAGATGGCTGCACATACGAGTAATCGTCCTGTTTTTCCGGGTTTGTGAAAATGCTCTATTCAATGTGTATGATATTTCTTGCTGATCAAAACGTTTTAATTGTTTTAACAATCAGCTGAAGTGTGGGAAATGGCGAGTGAGTTTACACCGTTTCTCTCGCATACAACTGACCCATCAAGGGCCTCTTACTTTACTCACAAGGAGAAACTTATTATTTTGGAAAACTTTGAAAACTATAAAGATGGTTTTAAGACTAAAGCAAACACTGCTGTTGCAAGTAAAGCCAGAGAGGAATGCTGGAAAAAAATAGCTGAATGTGTAAATTTGTAAGTAAATTCAAATAAAAAAGAGCAACATTTTGAGATAACATTACTTGGGGAAAAAATTATCAAATTAAGTTATAAAAACTAATTCACCATCTTTTCTTTTTAGTTCAGGAAGCAGCAATGTACCAAGGACGTGGAGACAAATTAAAACCAAATACATGAACATACGCCAGTCTGGTAGCCAATCTAGGATATCAATGATTTTGTTAACAATAATATATAATCTGTTGATTTTTTTTTTTTTTTTTTTTTTTACTTTTTACTAGTGCAGTCAGGCAATTAAAAACATTAATCTAATTAATTACAGGATTTGTAATTAATTAATCTAATTAATCACATTTTTAATTAATTTTTTAGGTGGTTTATTGTGCTCTCCCACAGTGCAAAAAAGGTGTCAAACGTGCGATTTATAGTGGTACAGTGAAAAGACTGCAGACTTCCCCTTGAAGTCTTTTAAGTATTTCAAGTATTTCCCCTCCCACATTACATAACATTCATTCGAAAGCTCATTTACAGCATTCCACTATTAAATGGCGAATATTTCTGGTGCCAAAAGGTGAGCACGTACAGTAGCTTTCATGCAACGTCAATAAATAATATACAAAGCTTCAAATATACAAAGAATACAAATAATTGCCCGTGTAAATTACTCATGGCTCACATGACCCCTGGAATCCGCGAAACTGAAGGATTTAAACTACCGGCACGGATGTGTCCGTACCATCGCACCACGGGAAGAGGGAGGAGGCGGCAGTGTGGGGGGGTGAGTAAATTATCGGGTTTAGCGTGATTCGGATGGGCAAAACTGGTGCTTCTAAATGTGCACACTTGGTCGCGGCAGAACACGCTGGAGAGGTTATGGGAATTCGTTGATAAAGAAAAGGGTTCGGCGCGCGGAGCGCAACAGATACGGAAACGGGTGCACGCGTCTTCACATGCTCTCCCTAGGGACTACGGGCTTAGGGACGGACCTGCGCCGTCACATTTTTATAAATAAACCTGCCTTCCAAAGGCCCCGCACGCCAAATTTAAAATGCGCGTGCATTGAATTGCCGCTCATAATTAATTGCGTTAATTTTTATAACGCGTTAATTAGCACTGTAATTAATTAATCTAATTAACGCGTTAAACTGACAGCCCTAATTTTTACATATCTTTATAGCACACTGGAGACGTGTGAGGCAGATTCAAGAAGCAAACAAAACTAATCAAGCGGCACAGATTTTGGAAGCGCTACAAGGAGGTGTCCAATCTAATCCTGCTTTACATGGCCCACAAGAGATTTTTGTTCAGGGTTTAGGACAATTTGTTTAATTTTAAATGTTTATTTGGCACCTTGGTTTTGACAGAATCCTTTTTTGCTTTCAGTTGAAGGGAATACAATGGTTGTAGTGGAACCCCCACAACCTTGTGTCTCCAGAAACGGAGGTAAAGGGCTATAATTGTCCACTATAATTGTTTCACTCAGCAAAATAAGACCTTTCATACACTATACTTGTTTAGATTGACAAGGGTGACTCAATCTTCAAGATACTCTTCCCTGAGATGCCTCCTGGGGTAAATAATGTAATGTAATTTATAAAACAATGCTTTTAACATGTGCTTTATTGTAAATAATTAAGAGATCATTTCACAGGAAGCCAAAAATGTACAGACTCCAAACTTGCCAGAAGCCTCGACACCTAGATCTGAAGATGAATCGGTAATTTTCCAAAAGATAATCTGAAGTGTCTGTAATGCTTGCCAATTCAGATCCATTCCCCTTTGTACAGGTTGAAACTGAATCTTTAAGTGCTCTTAAAAAGAAAAACATTGAGCTTGACAATATTAAAAAGAACTGGAAATACATAAACTTTGATTAGAAATTGAAAAGTTGGAATATGAGAAAAAGGTAGAGTATGATCATTTCATACAATTCCTCCCCCCAAAAAACTGTAGTATAATTTTATTTTGATCCATGTTTTCTCAGATGAGGCAGCAACTGAAATAAATTGATTATTGAAAATTGCACTAGTCACTACGTTAGCTGGTCTGATCAGGTCGGAACTACCTAAAATAAACATGGAAATTTAACTATTTTGAGTAGAAGGCGATATAAAACTGCAAAAAGGCAGCATAAAGTCCGAGTCATGTCTCTGAATGTTTTGTGCACAACAAACCCATCTCAGTTATTCCACAACTCGCCTGTAGGGGGGTCTCTAAAGCCAACTGAATGGACATAGTTAAAGGACAAGTAACGTTTTTACAATCTGGACCTTATTTCGGTGATAAAACAACGTCATTTACTCACCCATTGTACTTTGGTGTCATTTGGAGTATTTCCGGAGATTTCGGAGTTGGGCTATATCCATTTAACGTAAGTGGTCAGGCCATGCTGTTGCAGTAACCAAATAACACAAACTTTATCACTTTTCAAATGAGAAAAGTTCAATGTGTTAGTCTACACTTTCATTTGAGTCAAAAGTGGCCTGTAACCCAAGATCCAGTCATGGTTCCGATTGGATGACGTAATCAACGAAGACCACGCGCATTCACACCTGATTTGCAGATAAGACGATGCTCTCAGCTCTCGGTTACACTCATAAAGAAGCTAAGGAATAATAATAAGAAAACATCTCTGCTTGAGAAAACCCGAAATGGTGCCAACATGCATTTATCCCAGTTGTGAAAACAAAATGACGGCTTGGACGAAGTTGAGTTTTCACAGGCTTCCTCATCAGAATCTGGACTTATTGAAGCTGTGGCCTTGAGAATGGACCCAAACATGAAAGGCAAAGCTGTAAGATGTTTGGACCATCGTGTTTGCAGTACCCACTTCAGTCTGGACATTTTTTTACCAGTAAAGGAAATGAAAGAAGGCCAGCAGATTCAGCGCACGATTCGGAGAACTAATGCGATACCGATGGCTGTTCTCTGGTGCGCTGCTCGTCAAACTGTCTCTGCTTCCTTCTTTCTAATACCTCCTCATCCGTATACTCAAAACGACAGGGATGGCCATCATACTCAAATAAGTCCTCTTCAATCTCGAAGTCCGAATCTTCAGCCATTTCTCACTCGGAGCAGAAAAGTTCTGAGCATCTTCTAAGTAAAGTAGTGGATTGAAAGCGCACATGTGCACGATCCTCGTTGATGACGTCATCCAATCGGAACCATGACTGGATCTTGGGTTACAGGCCACTTTTGACTCAAACGAAAGTGTAAACTAACACATTGAACTTTTGTCATTTGAAAAGTGATAAAGTTTGTGTTATTTGGTGACTGCAATAGCGTGCCCTGACCACTCACGTTAAATGGATATAGCCCAACTCAAAAATATCCGGAAATAATCCAAATGACACCAAAGTACAATGGGTGAGTAAATGACGTTGTTTTATCACCGAAATAAGGTCCAGACTGTAAAAAAGTTACTTGTCCTTTAACAGCTCTAACAGCTGTAACAGCTCTTATACATTCACTGCATGCACATGGTAGGATCAGATTTCTTCAAATCTGATCCCGTTACTCTGTGGGTGGTCTGTCCTTAGGTCCGAGCTGATAATGGTCAGCGACCTGGCCGGCTCCGTTACGCTAT